>OZ020310.1:23011981-23322702 GCA_963971305.1 Arcuatula senhousia | reverse complement strand
TGCTCAACTAGGCAGAAACGTTCGCGTATGGATTGCCCCTGGTGTTTCAGAGAGATTATGGTAGACTTAAGCAGAAGATGGAGGAGAGGTTTGGCCATACAGCCATGAAGGAGCGGTATATAGCAGATGCGAAGCTTAGAAAGAGGCAGACCGGAGAGTCTTTGCGAGATTTTGGACAGGCGATAGAAGACCTGTACAGGAGGGCATATCCCGAAAATCCAGATATAGTAGAGGAAAATGCAATAAAAGCATTCTTAGACAAATGTGGACAAGCAGAAGAATTTAGGCTAGCGGTTAAGAGGACGAGGCCAAAAACTCTGCAAGAGGCTGTAATAAACGCTATGCAGGAGGAGTGCCTAAGAGTTGGGGAGAAGGAGCTAGCTAAGGAGAAACCTATAAACCGAGGAGTTTATTAGGTCAGAGATAAATATGGCGGGATGGATATGATTACTAATGCTGAGGAGTCCCCAAGGGAGGGTTCTGGAGGCAGACAATTTGACAATAATGGTGCGCACCAATACAGAAGATACCCGCAAGAGTTCGGACCAGCACCTCGAGGAAGGCCTTATTACCGCGGGTATGGTCGTGGCAGAGGAGTGCCTAGGGTCCAGCAAGAAGGTCGTCAGGACCCCGGGGGTCCTACAAGGGTGGCCCCTGGAGGATCCAATTCAAAGCCGTTAAACTAAGATGGACCGGTACCGAGGGCCAGGTATCGGTCAGGAAGAGAGGGCCTGAGAGAGAAATGCAGATAGGAGTTGCAAGATTCCACAGGAAGTGGACCAGACGTAAACAAGACGAGGATAGGCCAGAGTGCCATAATGGAGAAGAGGATCCAGAGAAGACCGGAGCATGCAGGACCCCTACCTCCGAAGAAGATTCGGAACCTGCAAGGGTATGCAGGGCGACCGGGATGTTGGTACGTGGACAGATAGAAGGAGTACCGGTTGAGTGGAAGATAGACACTGGTGCAAAGAGCACTTTCATTACGAAAGACACATTTGATATGATGTTAAGTAAACCAGAACTTGAAGAGATGGATAGCAGTTACGTAACAGCCAGTGGACAGAAGTTGTTGTGTTATGGTCGTGCGTGTATGAACATTATGTTTGGAGACCATGTATACCCCCATGAAGTTGTAGTTGGTGGGGTGCGGAATAATTTGATAGGAGAAGACTTTATAGTTAGATGCAGATGCAACTGGGACCACGACGAATCCAGTTTCATTATAAAGGGAAGCAGGACACCCTTGGAAGAAGGAAGTAGAGGAACCAGGGCAGCTCGAGTTGTCGCCCTACAGACGATCATGGTACCGTCGGGACACGAGGCAGTAATCAAGACTGGTCTGGCAGGCAGGACCCGAGGTCCTGGTAGCTCTAGTTCAGTTGGTATTTTGACCCCTGAGCGCACCTTTTTGGAGCGTCATGGGTTGGCATTGGCCAATACATTGGTAGATGCTGCCAACGATGTAGTTTTTGCTAGAGTCTACAATCCGTGTTCGCATGATGTGCGAGTATACAAGCATACGCACATAGCAATTTTTACGCCTGTAGCCAGGATTGGACCTTCAGTACGCCTGGAAGGACTGTTAGTAGGAGATGAAATAGAAGAAGTAACGGAGGGACATGGAGATAAAGAGATTCCAGATCATATGGTACCCGTTTACGAGAAAGGGTGCGAACACCTTGACGAACACCAGAAAGAGAAGTTAAAACATTTTATGGTGAAGAATCAAGATTGCTTTGCCAGACCGGGTGAAGTTGGTAGGACCAACGCAAGAGTGCACAGAATAAAGCTCAAAGACGAGATACCTGTTAGAGAACCACCGAGACGAGTCCCCCTGTACAAAAGGCAAGCATTAGAAGAAGAGATAAAGAAGTTGGAAGATAAAGGTCTCATAGAGAAATCAACAAGTCCGTGGTCCTCACAAACAGTAATGGTCCAGAAGAAGGATGGCACGTGGAGGATGTGCGTGGACTACCGGACCCTGAATGAAAAGACCATCAAGGACGCCTATCCATTGACGAGGATAGATGAAAATTTGGACTCTTTGGAAGGAGCGGAGTGGTTTTCGTCCATGGACCTAGATATGGCGTACCACCAAGTACCAATGGCAGAAGAAGACAAGAGCAAAACAGCCTTCGCCACACCAAGAGGAGGCCTATACCAATTTACGACTATGCCATTTGGGTTGTGCAATGCAGCTAGCACATTTGAGCGCATCATCGAAAAGACGTTAACTGGATTACAATGGAACATCGCCATATTATACTTGGACGACGTAGTTGTAATAGGAAAATCATTTGAACATCACATTCAAAACTTGCAGAAAGTATGTGATAGATTGTCGGGAGCAGGCCTAAAATTAAAACCAAAGAAATGCCACCTGTTCCAAAAAGAAATCTCATTTCTTGGGCACGTAGTATCCAAGGAAGGAATAAAGACGGATCCTATGAAGATAGCTGCGGTAAGGAAATGCCAAGACCAACGACAGTTACCCAGACTAGGAGTTTCCTGGGATTAGCTTCATATTACAGAAAATACGTCCAGTCATTTTCCAAGATTGCCAAGCCGCTATTTGACCTGACTAAGAAGGACCAAAAATTTGTCTGGACGAAGGAATGCCAGCAGAGTTTTGAAGAGCTGAAGAGAAGGTTGATATCAACGCCAATACTAGCCTTTCCACAACCTGATGGAAGCCAGTTTATCCTTGATACAGACGCCAGCGCCTACGCAATTGGAGCTGTATTGTCGCAGGTCCAGGAAGGAAAAGAAAGGGTAATTGCCTATGCTAGCCGTTGCCTTGATAAACCAGAGCGCAACTATTGTGTAACAAGAAGGGAAATGCTAGCCGTAGTATACTTCACGAAGTATTTTAAACACTACCTGTTAGGAAGAAAATTTCTACTACGAACAGATCACGGATCCTTGACGTGGTTAAGCAGATTTAAAGAACCAGACGGACAAATCCATCGTTGGATACAACAACTGAGTCCATACCACATGGAGATCCAACACCGTCCAGGAACCAGACATGGTAATGCTGACGCACTTTCCAGATTAATAACACCAGCTGGAGATGTTTGCAAGCAATGCGAGATGCCCTGGGAATACGAATATGCAGGTCCCCAGAGGTCAGAAGTCAATGGAATGAAGGAGTGCTTAGGGCAAGACTCGATAGACACGGTATCTGAAGGATCGGACACGGACACCTCACAGGAGTCCGGGGTCCAGCCATACTTGGGAACCTTGGTAGGATCCCAAGGGGTCCAGCCGGACTTGGGGTCCTTAGTAGGGTCCCAAGGGATCCAGACCCAGCCAGGTCCTGATGATGCTTCGGGAGAAGCAATAGTTTTAAGGAGGGGGAGGAAACCCAACAGACCGAAACCAGCAACACCAAAGAAAATTCCATCAGTTGATTTAAGTGATATTGAATTAATCAGGAAGATGCAAGAAGAAGACGATACCATCGGAGAAATTTTAAAATTAAAAATTTCAAATTCAGAAAAACCTACACGGGAGAATATTAGCAGTAAAAGTAAAGAGTACAAGTTTTACATAGCCAATTGGGAGCGTCTAGACGTCAAAAAAACGGAGCGTTATGCCGTTTGTGGGAAGAAGCCGACGATAACTTGAAGTGGAAAATATGCGTACCTGTTGTACTCGTACCGCACATACTATACTACTTACACGATGCAAGAACCGCCGGACACCAAGGTATCAAGAAAACTTTTGAGAAGGCCAAATTATGCCCATTCTTTTGGAGAAATATGCAGAAATCGGTGAAAGACTATGTCAATGCATGTGAAATATGTGGAGAGCGAAAGAATCCAGCCTTTAGAAAACGACATCACATGAAATCTTATTTAGTTGGAGCTGCATTTGAAAGAATAGCGACGGATATAGCCGGTCCAATGCCTACAACAGACAAGGGAAATCGCTATATTCTTGTAGTTGGCGATTATTTTACGAAATTAACAGAGGCTTATGCTATACCAGATATCCAAGCCGTTACAGTAGCGGACACGATCTTTCGAGGGTGGATAAAGCGATATGGGTGCCCAGAAGAACTACACTCAGACCAAGGGCGTCAATACGAAAGTGCAATTTTCCAAGAACTTTGCAAATTTCTCGATATCCATAAAACAAGGACTACTCCACTACACCCGAGGTCCGACGGAATGATCGAGAGGATGAATAAGACCATTAACGAAATGCTCTCAAAGTATATTAAGAGCGACCAAAGAAATTGGGACCTAGATTCCATAGTCATGGTATACAACTCAACGCCACATGAAAGTACGGGAATATCCCCTCACAGGATGGTTTTTGGCGAAGAGATGAGGTTTCCCCTAGATTTTATAACTGACAGAATAGACGACCATGTAGAAGAAAGATTCACCACAGAGTACGTAGTTGGACTGGAGGAAAGACTGAGGAAAATACATAAGTTGGGTCGACAACACCTAGGACAAGCCGCTGAACGACAAAAAGCATCGTACGATCTGAACGTAAGAACTAAAACCTATAATGTCGGTGATATGGTTTGGAGGAACCAGAAAAAGAATATTGTCGGGAGAAAATTAAAAATAGCGAGACACTGGACGGGTCCATGGACCATTGTTGAAAAACTGAGCGACATAATTTTTAAAATAAAATTCTCGAAAAATTCAGTACCAGCGATAGTTCACGGTGATAATTTAAAACCATATCTTGGGAGTAAGAAAAACAACTGGTTTACATCAAATAACCAGCCGAGACAGTCAATGACCTTAGATGACGCTCTTTTCCCGAATCTAGGCCAGTTCGTAGATGAAAATGTTGAATCGGGTCAACCTGAGGATAATAGGGTCACGGAAAAACCAGATTCTGAAGAAAGTGATGACGAAACCCCTCTGGACCCCCTTAGAAATATTCCGGATCCCGGGGTCCAGCACCGTGCTAGAGTTATTGTTACCCCCGGTTTGCGCAGTCCATATGCGCAGTGTTACACGAGGCAAAAACGAAAAATAGTGAGACCGGAACGTTTGAAGGATTATCTTGTTGGAGTTGTAGATCGCTTAAAAGCCCAGAATACCATGCCAAGATCGAGCTGTGAATACTGTGGCAAGGAGTACTCTTGCCGGAAGAATGTTAAGCGGCATATCAATGAGGTTCATGGCAAGAACGTGAAAATAGTGAGGTGCCCTGAAGAAGGCTGCCACGAATATTTCTTTAGAAGAGATATGCTGACCGCACACTTAAGGAGAGATCACTTATTTGAACAACGAGCCGCACATGATGCATCAACTACATGTTATTTCGAATATGTAGAGAGAGGTGTCCTAGAAGGTAATGCAGGGATAGATTCGCGAGAATCTCACTCAGATGATGATGAAATCGAAGAGCCTGCTTCCAAGAAATTGAAAGTTACAATTGGCGATGGTGACCGAGCAGTGGATGAGGAAGCTGAAGAGGAGATGCCGGGACCCTCGAGAGATGAAACAAGGTATAGAAGAGCCGAACGCGAGGAGAGGAAGGTTGAGTCCGAAGGTAGTCAGCAGAAGATCACGGTAGAGGTAATAAACTTAGCTCTGATCACCTTCAGGAGAGAACGATTAGATGGGACCCAGGAAGTCCGAAGAGAGCAGAGATGTAGTACCACAGCTCCTTTGGATGTTGACACCATAGACTGGGAGGGGTACCTTCGATATGTGGAGCAAGAGGTGTATTCCCACGCAGAACACATTAGGAGACGTTATTCTGGTAATGCGAAAGTGACTGTTCTACCCGACGAAAGTTGTATGTCTACTGATGATGATGAAGACGATTGTTAAACATTTGCAGTCTGAACATTTGTTGTTGTTGTTGTTTTTTTTTTATTATTATTTACATGTGTATTTTATTACGTGTGAGATCCTTTGAGGTATCTACATGTATGTTTAGTTTTGGTCCATTTTTCTGGTACCACAGTTTTTTTTTGTGATTTATGTGCCTTCAGGTCCGACAAGTGGTACCTTTTGGTCTCATATGCTGTTATATAGGGTTTAAGAGTACTTCATGTACTTAGTGCGGTGGCTATTAGTTTTTTTTTTTATACATATACAGGGAAAGTTATTCCTATTAAGTGCCATTTTGTTTTTGTTTTATTGACATATTTTTGATTTTATAAAGGACCACTTCTGCAGTCCCAAGTAAAATAATTGTGTTGCTTTTACATATATTTTGTTTTGTATTTTGATAATCCATCCAGATAAATTTTTGATATTTTTTTTATCTAGTCAGGGAACAGTGTAACTTTATTTTTATTTCATGTGCCATAAAGTGTTAAAAAAAAATATTTTCCATTTTTGCCAATGTTAAGATTTACATATTTTTGTATTTTATTACGCATAATATCATTGAGTTTTGGTGCTAAAATTCACTAGTCATGTTGTATTGTTCAATGTTTTTGATACATTTTTTTTCTTTTGTAATTGAGATTGTTACATTAAACGGGTGATATTTTCAATGTTAAAGGTGCGTTATTATAGTCTTGTTGTCAGTATTAACACTTTTCATGTTAATTTTTATATTTTTGTATAATTTTCACTGAACAGTGGAAGTTCAGGGCTAAGCGGGGGGCTGTGTAGTGAATTTTGCTGACAGTCTTTCCCTTTTTGTTTCTATATCCATAGATATTTGTGTTCGAGATTGTATTTTACATACTCAGGGTTTCAAAGTTCATAATATTTCATCATGTGTAATTTTGTGTAGCTAATATTAGCAGTATCATGCTGTCTTTACTAGAATTTCATCACTTTATGTCTTGAATTAGGTCAACCATATGTGTCCTTAAACTAGGTTATTAGGTTACTCCAAGGGTCCTGTTAGGCATCCTGGGAGTCCTTTCAATATTATGTGGGTCCTGCTTTTAGGTATCTACATTTATGATTGTTGGGAGTTAACTAGAGTCCATTTGGGTTGTTTTAGCATATATGTTGTTTACTTGGAACTCTAGGTCATTGATATTTGGTACTCTGGAGTCCTAGTAGGGTCCTGAAGGGTCCTACAGGGAGGACCCCAGGGTCCATAATTCTTGCATCAGAATCTATTTCATCAGATTCATTGCATAAGAAAATAGACTTAATTGACTTGGTATAAATAGGCAGGTTAACTTTATTCTTTAGTCTTGCTAGCTCGGAATAGCTCTTATTTACGTTAAGCTGTAGTCAGCCACTTTTATTTGTTTTACTGCTTGGAATTTATATTAGTCCGTCCGTATTACTCTAATATACCGATCTGCGTATCGGGGTGGATTGTTAAATTGTGTACATATTTCATGCATATTTCATCAATACAAGTTTACTGAACATTGACTCTTTATCTTGTGAAAGTAAGTTGCCAGACTTCACTAGGATCCACGAAATATAAATTTATGTGACCAAGAACTCTCCTTTCTCACGCTACTGGAGATTACTTGCATAAAAGAGAGTACCAGCACTAGCATAAGTCGTCGAAGTCGTACTAAAGGGCAGTCGTCATCACAACTAACTTTTGTGTACAACATTAGACACTCCGTATTTCACACACCTAGCCAACCTGGTTTGTGTCTTCCCCCCTCGCTTCTCTCTCTTTTTCGTCACATTGGTGGCAGCGGTGGGATCATTTGTGAGACTTGACAATTTTGCTTTATTGGAGATTAGTGTTCCTGTTTATTTGTGCTATGGATACTCCTAGGATTAAAAGGAGAAATTCTTATCAGACTGGCATGTCACCCAAGGTAAGACCAGATTTTTCTAAGACACAATTATTCACCCCAGATTCAGGTATTGGAGGTACACCATCACCCAGGACCCCTAGAGACGTTAACAGTGGGAGGACTCCCCGGACGAATGTAAGCAGACTAGGCACGCGTGTTCAACTTGATAGTGATGGCGAAGCAGATACGGAGACGGAACCAAGCAGTTGGTGTGCGTTTTGGCTAGTATGGATTGTGATTCTAGCCTTGAGTTGCTGTTGTGTGGCGTTTACATGGACTTACTTCCCGGAGAATAGAATTGTTCAACTTTCCCAACAGTATGTCATGAACGGGATGCTAACGGTAATAGGAGTGACGATACTGGTGGTGTTCCTGAAGTTTCTGTGGGTTTTCTGCAGAAGGACGCCCAGAGGAGCCAATCGTTACGGACACAGGACCCGGAAGAGCCACGACGAACCATGGGACGAAAATGACGATGAAGACGATGGTTACTGGTTGCAGGGAGAGATACCTCAGCAATCGGATGTTGTTACCAATGGCTCGAGCTTGAGCCAAATGGAGACAATGACCGGAGGGTATCCGTGGACCCCAGCAGGATCAGCTAGTTTTCCAGTAGGTCCAAAAGGAGGAAATGCGGCAACAGTGCGAAGACAGGATACACCATACCCGTACACCAAGGAGCAGGAGAAGGACGTCGAGAAGAGAGATGATCGACGGATAGAAAGACAGCAGGAGCCACAGAGCACCAACCATATGTCGGAATATCCGGTTAGGAGGACATTCTCTGGCAGTAACACAGATGTATGGAATGAGTTCCTACAGTATTTTGAAAACCTGGCAGAATTAAACGCATGGGGACCAGAGAAATCAAGGCGAGTACTCCTAAGTACTTTGCGTGGCCAGGCAGAATTGTTCGCGTATGGATTGCCCCTGGTGTTTCAGAGAGATTATGGTAGACTTAAGCAGAAGATGGAGGAGAGGTTTGGCCATACAGCCATGAAGGAGCGGTATATAGCAGATGCGAAGCTTAGAAAGAGGCAGACCGGAGAGTCTTTGCGAGATTTTGGACAGGCGATAGACCTGTACAGGAGGGCATATCCCGAAAATCCAGATATAGTAGAGGAAAATGCAATAAAAGCATTCTTAGACAAATGTGGACAAGCAGAAGAATTTAGGCTAGCGGTTAAGAGGACGAGGCCAAAAACTCTGCAAGAGGCTGTAATAAACGCTATGCAGGAGGAGTGCCTAAGAGTTGGGGAGAAGGAGCTAGCTAAGGAGAAACCTATAAACCGAGGAGTTTATGAGGTCAGAGATAAATATGGCGGGATGGATATGATTACTAATGCTGAGGAGTCCCCAAGGGAGGGTTCTGGAGGCAGACAATTTGACAATAATGGTGCGCACCAATACAGAAGATACCCGCAAGAGTTCGGACCAGCACCTCGAGGAAGGCCTTATTACCGCGGGTATGGTCGTGGCAGAGGAGTGCCTAGGGTCCAGCAAGAAGGTCGTCAGGACCCCGGGGGTCCTACAAGGGTGGCCCCTGGAGGATCCAATTCAAAGCCGTTAAACTAAGATGGACCGGTACCGAGGGCCAGGTATCGGTCAGGAAGAGAGGGCCTGAGAGAGAAATGCAGATAGGAGTTGCAAGATTCCACAGGAAGTGGACCAGACGTAAACAAGACGAGGATAGGCCAGAGTGCCATAATGGAGAAGAGGATCCAGAGAAGACCGGAGCATGCAGGACCCCTACCTCCGAAGAAGATTCGGAACCTGCAAGGGTATGCAGGGCGACCGGGATGTTGGTACGTGGACAGATAGAAGGAGTACCGGTTGAGTGGAAGATAGACACTGGTGCAAAGAGCACTTTCATTACGAAAGACACATTTGATATGATGTTAAGTAAACCAGAACTTGAAGAGATGGATAGCAGTTACGTAACAGCCAGTGGACAGAAGTTGTTGTGTTATGGTCGTGCGTGTATGAACATTTTGTTTGGAGACCATGTATACCCCCATGAAGTTGTAGTTGGTGGGGTGCGGAATAATTTGATAGGAGAATACTTTATAGTTAGATGCAGATGCAACTGGGACCACGACGAATCCAGTTTCATTATAAAGGGAAGCAGGACACCCTTGGAAGAAGGAAGTAGAGGAACCAGGGCAGCTCGAGTTGTCGCCCTACAGACGATCATGGTACCGTCGGGACACGAGGCAGTAATCAAGACTGGCCTGGCAGGCAGGACCCGAGGTCCTGGTAGCTCTAGTTCAGTTGGTATTTTGACCCCTGAGCGCACCTTTTTGGAGCGTCATGGGTTGGCATTGGCCAATACATTGGTAGATGCTGCCAACGATGTAGTTTTTGCTAGAGTCTACAATCCGTGTTCGCATGATGTGCGAGTATACAAGCATACGCACATAGCAATTTTTACGCCTGTAGCCAGGATTGGACCTTCAGTACGCCTGGAAGGACTGTTAGTAGGAGATGAAATAGAAGAAGTAACGGAGGGACATGGAGATAGAGAGATTCCAGATCATATGGTACCCGTTTACGAGAAAGGGTGCGAACACCTTGACGAACACCAGAAAGAGAAGTTAAAACATTTTATGGTGAAGAATCAAGATTGCTTTGCCAGACCGGGTGAAGTTGGTAGGACCAACGCAGGAGTGCACAGAATAAAGCTCAAAGACGAGAAACCTGTTAGAGAACCACCGAGACGAGTCCCCCTGTACAAAAGGCAAGCATTAGAAGAAGAGATAAAGAAGTTGGAAGATAAAGGTCTCATAGAGAAATCAACAAGTCCGTGGTCCTCACAAACAGTAATGGTCCAGAAGAAGGATGGCACGTGGAGGATGTGCGTGGACTACCGGACCCTGAATGAAAAGACCATCAAGGACGCCTATCCATTGACGAGGATAGATGAAAATTTGGACTCTTTGGAAGGAGCGGAGTGGTTTTCGTCCTTGGACCTAGATATGGCGTACCACCAAGTACCAATGGCAGAAGAAGACAAGAGCAAAACAGCCTTCGCCACACCAAGAGGAGGCCTATACCAATTTACGACTATGCCATTTGGGTTGTGCAATGCAGCTAGCACATTTGAGCGCATCATCGAAAAGACGTTAACTGGATTACAATGGAACATCGCCATATTATACTTGGACGACGTAGTTGTAATAGGAAAATCATTTGAACATCACATTCAAAACTTGCAGAAAGTATGTGATAGATTGTCGGGAGCAGGCCTAAAATTAAAACCAAAGAAATGCCACCTGTTCCAAAAAAAAATCTCGTTTCTTGGGCACGTAGTATCCAAGGAAGGAATAAAGACGGATCCTATGAAGATAGCTGCGGTAAAGGAAATGCCAAGACCAACGACAGTTACCCAGACTAGGAGTTTCCTGGGATTAGCTTCATATTACAGAAAATACGTCCAGTCATTTTCCAAGATTGCCAAGCCGCTATTTGACCTGACTAAGAAGGACCAAAAATTTGTCTGGACGAAGGAATGCCAGCAGAGTTTTGAAGAGCTGAAGAGAAGGTTGATATCAACGCCAATACTAGCCTTTCCACAACCTGATGGAAGCCAGTTTATCCTTGATATAGACGCCAGCGCCTACGCAATTGGAGCTGTATTGTCGCAGGTCCAGGAAGGAAAAGAAAGGGTAATTGCCTATGCTAGCCGTTGCCTTGATAAACCAGAGCGCAACTATTGTGTAACAAGAAGGGAAATGCTAGCCGTAGTATACTTCACGAAGTATTTTAAACACTACCTGTTAGGAAGAAAATTTCTACTACGAACAGATCACGGATCCTTGACGTGGTTAAGCAGATTTAAAGAACCAGACGGACAAATCCATCGTTGGATACAACAACTGAGTCCATACCACATGGAGATCCAACACCGTCCAGGAACCAGACATGGTAATGCTGACGCACTTTCCAGATTAGTAACACCAGCTGGAGACGTTTGCAAGCAATGCGAGATGCCCTGGGAATACGAATATGCAGGTCCCCAGAGGTCAGAAGTCAATGGAATGAAGGAGTGCTTAGGGCAAGACTCGATAGACACGGTATCTGAAGGATCGGACACGGACACCTCACAGGAGTCCGGGGTCCAGCCATACTTGGGAACCTTGGTAGGATCCCAAGGGGTCCAGCCGGACTTGGGGTCCTTAGTAGGGTCCCAAGGGATCCAGACCCAGCCAGGTCCTGATGATGCTTCGGGAGAGTGAGTGAGTGAGTGAGTTGGTGTTTTACGCCCGTGCAACGCTATATAGGTTATTTACAGGCGATGAACATGAAAAGGGTGATAAAATGAACATGAAACGATGATGATAAATGAAATATGGGGGTGGGCTGGGAAACAAAGGACCGGTAAATTTTGAAGAACCACAGGAAAAGGGGAGAAGTGGGCAGGGGCGGAAAATTTAGCCTATGTGGTGCACTACTGGGCGGTCCACAAAGGGGTCTTTTACGTGCATGAAGCGTGGCACTCTCCACACACGTTGGCCCACTATGGTCGGCGGTCAGGGTTTCCGTATTATAGACCTGACAACCCCCGCGGACGAGGGCCACCCTATTCAGCCACCTAGGGTACACACTTGGTCGCTCTGTGGGCTGAGCACTGACCCGACGTCAGAATCCCAAGACCCTTAGTCGCCTCTTACGAATGCTTCGGGAGAAGCAATAGTTTTAAGGAGGGGGAAGAAACCCAACAGACCGAAACCAGCAACACCAAAGAAAATTCCATCAGTTGATTTAAGTGATATTGAATTAATCAGGAAGATGCAAGAAGAAGACGATACCATCGGAGAAATTTTAAAATTAAAAATTTCAAATTCAGAAAAACCTACACGGGAGAATATTAGCAGTAAAAGTAAAGAGTACAAGTTTTACATAGCCAATTGGGAGCGTCTAGACGTCAAAAACGGAGCGTTATGCCGTTTGTGGGAAGAAGCCGACGATAACTTGAAGTGGAAAATATGCGTACCTGTTGTACTCGTACCGCACATACTATACTACTTACACGATGCAAGAACCGCCGGACACCAAGGTATCAAGAAAACTTTTGAGAAGGCCAAATTATGCCCATTCTTTTGGAGAAATATGCAGAAATCGGTGAAAGACTATGTCAATGCATGTGAAATATGTGGAGAGCGAAAGAATCCAGCCTTAAGAAAACGACATCACATGAAATCTTATTTAGTTGGAGCTGCATTTGAAAGAATAGCGACGGATATAGCCGGTCCAATGCCTACAACAGACAAGGGAAATCGCTATATTCTTGTAGTTGGCGATTATTTTACGAAATTAACAGAGGCTTATGCTATACCAGATATCCAAGCCGTTACAGTAGCGGACACGATCTTTCGAGGGTGGATAAAGCGATATGGGTGCCCAGAAGAACTACACTCAGACCAAGGGCGTCAATACGAAAGTGCAATTTTCCAAGAACTTTGCAAATTTCTCGATATCCATAAAACAAGGACTACTCCACTACACCCGAGGTCCGACGGAATGATCGAGAGGATGAATAAGACCATTAACGAAATGCTCTCAAAGTATATTAAGAGCGACCAAAGTAATTGGGACGATTACCTAGATTCCATAGTCATGGTATACAACTCAACGCCACATGAAAGTACGGGAATATCCCCTCACAGGATGGTTTTTGGCGAAGAGATGAGGTTTCCCCTAGATTTTATAACTGACAGAATAGACGACCATGTAGAAGAAAGATTCACCACAGAGTACGTAGTTGGACTGGAGGAAAGACTGAGGAAAATACATAAGTTGGGTCGACAACACCTAGGACAAGCCGCTGAACGACAAAAAGCATCGTACGATCTGAACGTAAGAACTAAAACCTATAATGTCGGTGATATGGTTTGGAGGAACCAGAAAAAGAATATTGTCGGGAGAAAATTAAAAATAGCGAGACACTGGACGGGTCCATGGACCATTGTTGAAAAACTGAGCGACATAATTTTTAAAATAAAATTCTCGAAAAATTCAGTACCAGCGATAGTTCACGGTGATAATTTAAAACCATATCTTGGGAGTAAGAAAAACAACTGGTTTACATCAAATAACCAGCCGAGACAGTCAATGACCTTAGATGACGCTCTTTTCCCGAATCTAGGCCAGTTCGTAGATGAAAATGTTGAATCGGGTCAACCTGAGGATAATAGGGTCACGGAAAAACCAGATTCTGAAGATAGTGATGACGAAACCCCTCTGGACCCCCTTAGAAATATTCCGGATCCCGGGGTCCAGCACCGTGCTAGAGTTATTGTTACCCCCGGTTTGCGCAGTCCATATGCGCAGTGTTACACGAGGCAAAAACGAAAAATAGTGAGACCGGAACGTTTGAAGGATTATCTTGTTGGAGTTGTAGATCGCTTAAAAGCCCAGAATACCATGCCAAGATCGAGCTGTGAATTCTGTGGCAAGGAGTACTCTTGCCGGAAGAATGTTAAGCGGCATATCAATGAGGTTCATGGCAAGAACGTGAAAATAGTGAGGTGCCCTGAAGAAGGCTGCCACGAATATTTCTTTAGAATATAAAGGTAATAACAAAACTACCGAACTTGAATGATCAATCTCATAGTCCAGAGAAAATGACAAAAACGAATCAGTCATACCGGAGAACTGGTGGATCGCAATGGTCCTGACTTGGTACAGGCATTTCAAACGAAATGGTGGGTTAAACCAGGTTTTATGGCGCCAAACCTCCCTCTTCCATTGCGATCTTAGGATCCGGTAATGACCATAGAACACAACATAGTTGTGAGACACAATAGGGATATTGAGGTGATCATTTCAGTACAGCAGACCAGTCAAACACTAATTAAAACAATTAACTATCATATCTTTTAACTCAAGAGATATGCTGACCGCACACTTAAGGAGAGATCACTTATTTGAACAACGAGCCGCACATGATGCATCAACTACATGTTATTTCGAATATGTAGAGAGAGGTGTCCTAGAAGGTAATGCAGGGATAGATTCGGGAGAATCTCACTCAGATGATGATGAAATCGAAGAGCCTGCTTCCAAGAAATTGAAAGTTACAATTGGCGATGGTGACCGAGCAGTGGATGAGGTAGCTGAAGAGGAGATGCCGGGACCCTCGAGAGATGAAACAAGGTATAAAAGAGCCGAACGCGAGGAGAGGAAGGTTGAGTCCGAAGGTAGTCAGCAGAAGATCACGGTAGAGGTAATAAACTTAGCTCTGATCACCTTCAGGAGAGAACGATTAGATGGGACCCAGGAAGTCCGAAGAGAGCAGAGATGTAGTACCACAGCTCCTTTGGATGTTGACACCATAGACTGGGAGGGGTACCTTCGATATGTGGAGCAAGAGGTGTATTCCCACGCAGAACACATTAGGAGACGTTATTCTGGTAATGCGAAAGTGACTGTTCTACCCGACGAAAGTTGTATGTCTACTGATGATGATGAAGACGATTGTTAAACATTTGCAGTCTGAACATTTGTTGTTGTTGTTGTTTTTTTTTTATTATTATTTACATGTGTATTTTATTACGTGCGAGATCCTTTGAGGTATCTACATGTATGTTTAGTTTTGGTCCATTTTTCTGGTACCACAGTTTTTTTTTATGTGATTTATGTGCCTTCAGGTCCGACAAGTGGTACCTTTTGGTCTCATATGCTGTTATATAGGGTTTAAGAGTACTTCATGTACTTAGTGCGGTGGCTATTAGTTTTTTTTTTTATACATATACAGGGAAAGTTATTCCTATTAAGTGCCATTTTGTTTTTGTTTTATTGACATATTTTTGATTTTATAAAGGACCACTTCTGCAGTCCCAAGTAAAATAATTGTGTTGCTTTTACATATATTTTGTTTTGTATTTTGATAATCCATCCAGATAAATTTTTGATATTTTTTTTTATCTAGTCAGGGAACAGTGTAACTTTATTTTTATTTCATGTGCCATGAAGTGTTAAAAAAAAATATTTTCCATTTTTGCCAATGTTAAGATTTACATATTTTTGTATTTTATTACGCATAATATCATTGAGTTTTGGTGCTAAAATTCACTAGTCATGTTGTATTGTTCAATGTTTTTGATACATTTTTTTTCTTTTGTAATTGAGATTGTTACATTAAACGGGTGATATTTTCAATGTTAAAGGTGCGTTATTATAGTCTTGTTGTCAGTATTAACACTTTTCATGTTAATTTTTATATTTTTGTATAATTTTCACTGAACAGTGGAAGTTCAGGGCTAAGCGGGGGGCTGTGTAGTGAATTTTGCTGACAGTCTTTCCCTTTTTGTTTCTATATCCATAGATATTTGTGTTCGAGATTGTATTTTACATACTCAGGGTTTCAAAGTTCATAATATTTCATCATGTGTAATTTTGTGTAGCTAATATTAGCAGTATCATGCTGTCTTTACTAGAATTTCATCACTTTATGTCTTGAATTAGGTCAACCATATGTGTCCTTAAACTAGGTTATTAGGTTACTCCAAGGGTCCTATTAGGCATCCTGGGAGTCCTTTCAATATTATGTGGGTCCTGCTTTAGGTATCTACATTTATGATTGTTGGGAGTTAACTAGAGTCCATTTGGGTTGTTTTAGCATATATGTTGTTTACTTGGAACTCTAGGTCATTGATATTTGGTACTCTGGAGTCCTAGTAGGGTCCTGAAGGGTCCTACAGGGAGGACCCCAGGGTCCATAATTCTTGCATCAGAATCTATTTCATCAGATTCATTGCATCAGAAAATAGACTTAATTGACTTGGTATAAATAGGCAGGTTAACTTTATTCTTTAGTCTTGCTAGCTCGGAATAGCTCTTATTTACGTTAAGCTGTAGTCAGCCACTTTTATTTGTTTTACTGCTTGGAATTTATATTAGTCCGTCCGTATTACTCTAATATACCGATCTGCGTATCGGGGTGGATTGTTAAATTGTGTACATATTTCATGCATATTTCATCAATACAAGTTTACTGAACATTGACTCTTTATCTTGTGAAAGTAAGTTGCCAGACTTCACTAGGATCCACGAAATATAAATTTATGTGACCAAGAACTCTCCTTTCTCACGCTACTGGAGATTACTTGCATAAAAGAGAGTACCAGCACTAGCATAAGTCGTCGAAGTCGTACTAAAGGGCAGTCGTCATCACAACTAACTTTTGTGTACAACATTAGACACTCCGTATTTCACACACCTAGCCAACCTGGTTTGTGTCTTCCCCCCTCGCTTCTCTCTCTTTTTCGTCACAGTTATTTATCTTTTGATCCTGAACTTCATTAAGTTCAAGATCAGTGTGATAAACCCGGGGCGCGCTCGATTCACTGTCCAGGATGTCCGTTACAGTACTGTACAACAACCGAGTGTAGCACAGAAGTGTTCCGGAACTGTCCAATCTGTACCGACTCGGGAGGTGGTGTAAGGCGGCACAATTTACATTTCAAGATGGCGTCGAAGTTGTCGAACACAGGTACAGATGACCACTCGAAACAAAGGTATTAATTTAGCAACACATTGTTCGTTATAAAGTGATTTCAACTGCACAATTATTTTAAATTATTGATTAAGACATGAATTATAAATTGTAAGACGATATATCTAGGTCAAACAAACATGTAAATCATGTTATTGTTAAACGGAGCGTAGTAGGTAAGATTATAACAAGACGTTGGTACTGCGGTACCTTTCTACTAAGCCTAAGGGAGTAACCATTTGATTTTTAATATGAGGGCTATGAATAATGTTTTGTAAGAGTTTTTTCTGTCGTCCGTTTAACAACTTCTACTCATGGTAGAGCAATGATATTTGGTATGCATCATCATCAGCATAATTGTTGATCAAATCTAAGGTTGATTAATGCATATGCCCCCACCGTCATGGTACACTGACTTTGACATTTTACACTGTTTATAAGACTTGTATTTTTGTTTTTTTTTGTGACTGTTTAACAACTTTCATTCATGGTAGACCAATGATATTTTGTATGCATCATCATCAGCATAATTGTAAATCAAATCCAAGGTCAGTTTATGCATATGCCCCTGCTTTCACGGTCCACTGACTTTGACATTTTACACTGGTTTTGGTACATTGCTTCTGTGTCCAACAGGGATAGGTGAGACATCTCTCTATGTTAACAGTTTATTATTTAATGTTTTAATTGTTTAAATTGTACATGTTCTTATTTCAGAAACAAGATACCTGTTCAAGTTGAATATGGATCATCTGTATACACAGTGCTGGTAAATGAAGACATGCATAACAAACTTAATTCTTCAAGTAGGTACCATATATTAATTATATACAAAAATGAGATACTTCTTTTCACGCTTTGGTTTCAATAAGTGTATACTAATATGAAAAAGATGTTGCCTGCATTTTTCAAAGGTTGGCGAGCATTTAAGGCAACATCTGTTTCAATAAGTGTATACTAATATGAAAAAGATGTTGCCTTAAATGCTCGCCAAGCTTTGAAAAATGCACGGCTTGTGACAATTTTGGGGACGAGAATTTAGGGGACAACTTTGATACTTGCAAGGTTTTTTGAAGAGCAGAGAAACATTCCAAATTTAAGTTACAGAATGTTTTTTTTTTGTCTATCATATGTCGATCACGTGATATTTTTTGACAGAATCTGTAACAAAAAGAGCTTCGCTCGCATATAACTAAATTTTAAAACACATCATATTTTTATTTGGTTCTCTGGGATGGCCCAATTAAAATTATTTGCCATAGAAGTATCCACAGTGGTTGCATACATGGCAATTTGGTGTAAAATAAACACAGGTCGGGTCCAGTGTGTATATATAATCATAGTTTACAATGAGAATTTTTGGGTAGATTGACCAGATAGGATTAATCTTAGGGAGGAAAATTTATTTTGCAAAATATACCTGTTTACTTAAGCATGGTTGAAAAAATAGAATAAGTTAATCATGTTAAAGTAGGAAAGCATATTTTTAATTTTGTGTGTGGTTATTTTTAGGGGTATAAGGGACTGTTTATCATTGTTAACAATAATATTAATAAACAACTTCTTTCTCATTACAGATATGGCTGAACGCAACTCAACTAGAAACAATTTAATTGAATTTGTGAAAAAATTAAAATCAAAAGGTTAGTTTTAAAGGATAGTCATTACAGTATCCTAAGATGGCAATGGAAGAGGAAAGTTTGGCGCCATAAAACCTGGTTTAACTCACGGGACCATTTCATATAAAATGCCTGTACCAAGTCAGGACCATTGTGATCCACAATTTTTCCTTTTTGACTTATTTGTTTTGTCTTTTTCTCTGGACATTGAAATTGATTATTCAAGTTCGGTAGTTTTGTTATTGAGTGAGTGAGTGAGTGAGTGAGTGAGTTGGTGTTTTACGCCCGTGCAACGCTATATAGGTTATTTACAGGCGATGAACATGAAAGGGGTGATAAAATGAACATGAAATGATGATGATAAATGAAATATGGGGTGGGGTGGGAAACAAAGGACCGGTAAATTTTGAAGAACCACAGGAAAAGGGGAGAGATGGGTAGGGGCGGAAAATTTAGCCTATGTGGTGCACTACTTGGCGGTCCACAAAGGGGTCTTTTACGTGCATGAAGCGTGGCACTCTCCACACACGTTGGCCCACTATGGTCGGCGGAGACCTGACAACCCCCGCGGACGAGGGCCACCCTATTCAGCCACCTAGGGTACACACCTGGTCGCTCTGTGGGCTGAGCACTGACCCGATGTCAGAATCCCAAGACCCTTAGTCGCCTCTTACGACAAGCTAGGCTCTGCTGCGGGCCTATTCGCCAACCGGGCCCCGCACGGGACAGTTTTGTTATTACATGTACCTTTATTTAACTTATTACATGTACATGTACAAGTAGTTTTATCAATGGACATAGTCTGATTCTACAACACAACAATCAGAAATAAATTGTTTTAATAAAAATAAATTGTAAATTTGATGATATACTTTGCATAAAAATTTACATTTAAAGTATACAATTTTGAATTAAAAAGTCTTATTACATTGTAAGGCCATTCTGTTTTCTACAGTATGATCATGATGAGTTGTAAGTGATCTTAAGACGTGTCATGCATGTGGGACTTCTTAATATGCAGTATTCACTATTGTTAGGGGCAAATATTCCATATAAACACTTTTGTAATAAAATTTCTTTTAATTTTATTCCAGAATTGGTTATGAATGTCAATGAGGAAAGTCATGAAAGTGAAGATGAGGAGACACTAACTTACTGCAATAAATGTAAAGAAATGGTTGGGAGGGAACATCAGTGTGAAGGTTAGCCATTATTTATAATAAAAAGAATTTTTTTTTGACTTTTCTAGAAAAAAAGCGAATTTTACTGAAATCGACACGATCTAGTATCTTTCCCTTATACATGTACCATAAAGTTGAATCCTTAACTTTGAAGCCAAAGTTTTTCATATAAAGATGGTATTTTCCATGTGTGTTTAAGATGCATGACTACATTGGAAAGTTAACACTGAACCAATTTTACTCATAGTGCCGAAAGGCAAGACACACTTTAGTGTCCACTCTTGTGAGTGTCAAGTGAGCTATTGTCATTGCCATGCATTCATCGTCCGTCTGTAGTGTCCGTCCCTCCGTTAACTTATTCAGAAATCTTCTTCTCAAAAACCGCCTATTCAAACATTCCAAAATTTGGTCAGTCTAATTCATAGTATGTCTACTTTAAAAATTGTGTTCGGCTTTTTGATTTGTCATAAACATGGCCGCTGTTGCTTAAGATAGAACATAGGGGTAAATTGCTGTTTTTTTGCAAATAACTTGAAAATGGTTACAGATATCATAATTTTGGAAGGGAACAAAAATGTTTAGTACCTCAAGATCTACCTGCCCTGAAATTTTCAAGAAGATCAAACAATTGATACAGGAGTTTTTGCCCTTTTTCTGGATTTTTTCAAAATTTTGCATTTATTTAACCCTCTATCTTGAAAACTATACAAGATATCTGAAATATTTTAAATTGCATATGATTAAGCACATCACATTCTACAAATATTGGAATTGGGTCAAAGTCCTAGGACCATTCTTTATAGGAGTTTTTCCACTTAGAGAGTCAAATTGACCATTTTCAGTGTTTTTCATTCCACTTTTCAAACGTAACTCCTCTCACACCAATATGCTATACAAGATATTTTAAAAACTTAATTGCATGCTGTTAAGCACTATAATTTGTTTAAAATAAGTGTATCTATGGAGATCAGGTGAGCGATTCAGGCTCCTGGGAGCCTCTTGTCTAGTTTTTTAGTTTTATTTTAACGATACTTGTTTGATAGGAAAATTTTATTCAAACTTTTCTCAGTAACTGTACATGAAAATGATTAAAACCTTAAAAGGATGGTTCAGTACATACAAAATGACTAAATTAAGACACTTATGCTGCCCATGATGCAAAAGAAGATGTTCGAGCCTTGACAGTTTTATTTTATGAAAAGCTGAAGCCAGAATTACAGCAAGAAGACCTTTATCACATCTTGTACAGCTATGTCATGAAGAAATATGACCCAATGCTTGATCAGAAAGCGATAACAAAATCTGCTGCACAAAAAATGGCTCAACATGGTGTCACTCCGTTCCATCTCCACTTAGCCCATAATAGGAACTCAGGGTTAAAGTTGCTTCTGAAGGACTTGAAAGTGAAACTCACCTGCAATTACTTAACATCTCTGATACAATATTTAGAAAAAGAAGAATGAACTTAATGTATCAGCATTTACAGTGTTTTGATCCGTGTAAATGGAAGGACTTAGAGTGTGTCCGCTTGTATGTGTTAAAGATGTGATAAAAGTTTTGTGGACACAACTCCTCTGAACCAATTATCAAACAGATTTTACTGAAAATTTGTATAATTGTTTGCTACCATATGCAGTTGATAATTAAGATTTGATAAATTTTACAGTACTTATGGGGCTTTCACTGGACAGTGGGGACAATGGCTACATGTAGATTTCTTGCAATATTTATTTTATACCCCAACAACTTTGTTGCTGGATGTTTAGTTTGTCCGTCCGTTCGTTCGTTTCCTCATCCATCACATTTAGGGCTTGTTTATTTTTATTTCTTGGGATCTTCATAAAATTTTGTACACTAGCAAGCGTGTTGTTGCCCTCAGTGGACATTTGGTTCCTGGCAATAACTTTAGTTCCAGTTGTCCTATATTTGAAATTTTGAAATGTTGTTAGTATCTATTAGAGGAAGTTTAGTATTGCAATTTGGATTTGTGGCACCTACCTTTTGTAAATTAGGGGGCACATGCCCCTTGAAATGTTTGTTTTGACATTTTGAACATTGAACATGTTAAATTTCTAGCTTGAATTAGATCTATTTTCAAAATGATATAATTATAATCCTTCAAATTATTTAACATTTTGAGATGAAATGGAGATGACGCATGTATTGATTATTACAATAAAATATGAAAATGATATGGGAATCAATGGAAACGTCAGGGTATTCTAACTATGCCTTTTTATGGCCCGACCACATATGTGGATTGGCCATAAAGTTTAACCCTTGTCCGTCCATACATCCGTCTGTAACACTTTGGTTAAGCTCTTGGTTAAGGTCCATTACTTGGATACTAGATGTTGGGGGTCAATGATATTTCACTACCAGATGTGTCTTAGGTAAGGTGACACCACCCACTAGAAATTAGGTCAATGTGACCTATTTTTTACGCATGAATGACTTTGGTTAAGTTCTTGGTCAAGTTCCATATCTTGAATACTACATGTAAGGGGTCAATAATATTTCACTACTCATGATTCTTGGAAACATGGCACCACCCACCAGAAATAAGGTCACAGCGACCTATATTTTACACATGAACATTTTAGATCAATTTCTTGGTAAAGGTCCATATCCCAGGTAATACACATTGAGGGGCAATGATATTTCAAGAACAGGAGGGCCATCCTCTGGCTCATATACACATTTTCTAGTTAAATATCTCATATTATCCCCCGTAACTAAGTCACAAATGAACTCAGTAATGATCTTTGGCTGTCCGTTACAGATTTTTGTGGACACAATTCCTCAATCCTTGCTAAATGGATTTGTCAGATTTTTTGTATTGTTTGCCACCATGTACATGTATGTAGTTGAAATATTTTTGTTCAGACATTTAGCAAAGATACTTCTCATATGAATAGAAAATATGTGCATGCACATGGATTGGTCGTAAGCTTGGTTTCAGTACACAAATTGCAATCTTTGCTTATAAGAATACTCTAGCCATGTGATTTCAGTCCAACTTTAGTACGTCAAGTTCCAGTACATTCTGTGGTAGACTTTAATATGATCTATAAACACCACATCTCTTTACTTAGTTATTTTATTAGGTCTATATAATGAGAAAAGAAGGGAAGCAGAGGAAAGTTTTGCAAGTAACACTAGTTTCCATCAAATTCCGAGGTTTTATCTCTTAGACTTTTCTCTTTCTTTAATAGTTGAACCAATAATTACATGTGCAAATTTCAAAAAATGACTAGAATCCAGAGCCTTAATTTGATTATCTCTGGACTATTTTATCAAAGGACTGCAATGCATCATTCTTTTAATATTTTTTAAACTGCAAATAATTGTTCAATGTTGTAATTGACAAACTTAGATACATTTTTGCGGAATCTCACCGTGCATTTTTCGTGCTCATCCTACATTCCAGACTTATTTTTAATAAAAAAAAACTATTGGATGTTTAATAGTGTAAAATAGAGTCCAATTATGTCTTTTAACCATGAAACAACAATTTCTAAGTTCAACCTCACTATTTATTTGGCCAGTTTGAGAAGTAAATATGGTATGTACGAAAATTTGCAAAAATTTAGCTTATTTTAGCATTCTAGACATTTTTTCTGATGTCCTGTATCTCGGAAACGACTCCCGTACCATACTGATTTTATTTGCTTATTTTATTGTAAATTATTTACATTTTGTAAACTCTTTATCCTCAGTTTTTCAGAAAATCGTTGGACCTCCTTCTTATAAAGAATTACACATTAGTTACCATGGCAACTGCAAAATAAAGACAAAACATTTCGAAAATATGACTATTTTATTGTTTTTTGGATCAAACCCATAATAGATATATCTTTTTTTTTTACATAATTTGATAGACAGACATGATTTGCACTAAGTTTTACCAATTTTATGCAGATTTTCGTAATTTTCTGTAAAAAATGTCTTAAACATTGTTAATTCCATGTTTTCCTGTGATATTATGAGATATGGCAAAATATGGAAATTTCAATTACCTATCACAGTTAAACGACACGGTGAAATTTCTTTAAAATTAGAAATTTGGTACCTCTTAGCATCCTTTAGAACTGTGTATGCTGTACGTGCTCTTAAGTGACCTACTAATTTTACCCCAGAATCACAAACCTTACCTTAAAGGTGAAAAATAGCATTTTTGCATGTTTTTGGTCTATAGAATGAAAACTATTGTAGATAGAGAAAAGCTGTATGTTCAGCTCATTTAGCTCTACAAAAGTCTCAATAAAGTCAAAGTTGTCAGATGACCCCTTATAGGGGTTACAGCCCCTAAAAGGCGAAAAATAGTGTTTTTTGCCTATAGAATGAAAACTATTGCAGATAGGGAAAAGCTGTTGCTTGCTTAAATGTTCAGCTCATTCAGCTCTACAAAAGTCTTCATAGGGTCGAAGTTGTCAGATGACCCCTTATAGGGGTTACAGTCCCTTACAGGCAAAAAATAGTGTTTTTGGTCTATTGAATGAAAACTATTGCAGATAGAGAAATGCTGTTGCTTGTTTAAATGTTCAGCTCATTTAGCTCTACAAAAGTCTCATTAGGGTCGAAGTTGTCAGATGACCTCTTATAGGGGTTACAGCCATTAAAAGGCGAAAATGGTGTTTTCTGCCTACAGCATGAAAACTATTGCAGATAGGGAAAAGCTGTTAATTGCTTAAATGTTCAGCTCATTCAGCTCTACAAAAGTCTTCATAGGGTCGAAGTTGTCAGACGACCCCTTATAGGGGTTACAGATCCTTAAAGGTGATAAAAGATGTTTTTAGCCTATAGAATGAAAACTATATCAGATAGAGAAAAGTTGTTGCTTGCTAAATTGTTCAGCTCATTTAGCTCTACAAAAATCTCCATAGGGTTGAAGTTGTCAGATGACCCCTTATAGGGATTACAGCCCCTTAAAGACGAAAAAAATAGTGTTTTTGGTCTATAGAATGAAAACTATTGCAGATAGAGAAAAGCCTTTGCTTGCTTAAATGTTCAGCTAATTTAGCTCTACAAAGTTTTTCATAGGGTTGACATCAAGACCAGGTGAGCGATTTAGGCTCCTGGGAGCCTCTTGTTTCTTTCTTCTATTTATTACTAACAGTGAATTAATGCATTCACATTATTATTTTTTCCCCAAATAATTTACCAGTAATTACTATTATATGTGATAAAGCACCGTTATATACATGTATATAGTTATCACAATATATAATGTTTATCAACAGTTGCTTATATGATTTTCATGATCATATTGTGTCAATGTGCTATGGTATTTCTGTATCAAAGATCATAGAGTCGATGAATTACTAACAACAATCCATCGCTAAAACTATGAAAAGAGGCTCCCAGGAGCCTGAATCGCTCACCTGGTCTTGATGTCAACCCTATGTAGACCTTAGTAGAGCTAAATTAGCTGAACATTTAAGCAAGCAACAGCTTTTCTCTATCTGCAAAAGTTTTCATTCTATAGGCCAAAAACACTATTTTTTTTACCTTTAAGGTAGGTGGGGTGTTTAAATTTTCGCGCCTTCTGCGCAGGATGCTGCGCATGATGATGCCGATTTGGGCAATCTGTCGTAAAATTAGTCGAATTTATATATAAACTTAAAAATCTTACACTTTGTTTGAAAAATGTTTAAATCTTTCAAGGAATCATTTTTCTGTAACCGAAATATCTTGAAATTTTCTCAATATAATTTCATTGCTGAAAACATACGCGCTTCCGGTTGAATGGCGATCGACGTGAAAGCAAGGAGAAAAAGTCGAAAAGAAAACTCATATGTGATTCAAGTGGGCTGCTTTTCATCGAGTCTATGGTGAAAATAAGTTAGTTTACCATCTTATCTTCACTTTAGTAAGTTTTTAAGCAGTCGCACACTTAATCTACACCAATAGAACCGAGAATAGAAGTTAAAGGAAAAGGAAGGATGCATTTTTCTTGAGTATTAGTGGATAGCAGATGATTGCCGTAAGTAAACTTTCTCTAGTGTTGTCTGCAATATTTACAAATATGTCCAAGCTTAGAGCCCCATCAGGAAGATTTTCCAAACCAGACCCCCCCATTTCAAGATCTTTCAATTTTTCAAAAAACAAGAAAATTACAAATAATTTTGACTCCAACAATGATCAACCTTTGGCAGTATTCCAGTCTTTCGACCACACATACACTTATCTGGATTATTCACACACTCAAGATATACAAACAGAGCTAATTGTTGAGGTCTCTGATGACGATAATGATACTGAATCGGGGTTAGATATAGATGATTATGTGCCAGATGATCTTCTTCCAATAGACCACTGTCGCTTTATCGTTGATCTTGGTTTTCTTGCTGAACAGTTAAAGAAATGTCTTTTCTGTACTTCATCTCTTCACCTGATCAACACAATAGGTGTAAAACCCTTAGGACTAGGAGGGCTCCTTTACATACATTGTTCTGAGTGTGGTCGTGTATTAAGGGTTAAATTAGGGAAGACACATCATATTGGTAAAAATAAAAGAGGCCTTGGAGCTTTTGATATTAATACCAAAGCTGCTACAGGTGCATTTTTATTGAGTTTTAATTGATTATTCACTTCTCATGCTCTGATTTTTTGAAAAGGCTCTAAAGCTACATGTTGTGCGAGTATACAGTATACACGACTATTGAACTTAAAGTCATGTGCCAAAAGTATTCACTGATACTTATTTTTCCCATTAGTCTATGTAAAATCACAAATTTTCACTATCAGCGAATACTTTTGGCACGAGACTGTAGTTTAAAAATTTTCATTTGTCACAATTGTGTTAGCGTGTTAGCATGTTATGTTAGCATAGAAAACCTATAAAATGACCCTTACATTTTATAGGTTGAAAAAAATGTCACGTTCCTCGCACGTTAAAGAACCCTGCTTCAGGTCTCGGTAAGAGTAGGACCCGTAGGATCCCCATGCAGGAGGCTTAATTTCCCATCCCTACCCATCACTCCTATTTCCAGTGGCAGTCAAAACTCTCCTACCCGATTTGCCTTGTGTCCCCATTTCATCCACTTCATCATCATTTCATGTTCATTGTATCACCACTTTCATGTTCATCTCCCGGATATAGCCGAAATCGTGCTGCTTGGGAGTAAAGCAATAACTAACTAACTAAAATTGGGCATCTTTCATGCTAGCCAATTTTTCAGTATAAAGAAATTGAACGGCATTTGAATAGGTTTATATTTATAAAATACTGCCAAAAAAAACAATAATTTACTTATAGTCTCATATAAACTCTTTGCAGGTTCATAAGTCTATAGGTTTATCACCAGGACAAGAAACAGTAAAACGAAGTGAAAAAATAAATTTTAAAAGACTACGAAGTAAAGAGAAAGCTAAGACAAAGGAGGCAAAGAGAAAACGATTCTTTATGAAGAAGTCAAGGTCATCAAGGACGGCAAGCAAAGAAATGAGAGAGGGCAAGACCTATGAAAGTGAAATTGGTATAACAATTATATATTTGATATTCTTTTTGAATGCATATTTTATGCAAATTAACACACTATCTATATCGCATGGCCTTTATTGCATCAGGCCTATCACAATAAATATAAAAGAAATTATAAAATGTAACAATTTATATATACATGTATTATATAATCAATATAAAATGGCTTGATATGTACTACATGCTTTATGAACCCTCAACTAAAATCACCCCTCGTTTCAAACATTTCAAACACACTCCGTTGGACTCGTTTCCAATCTGGAAATCCGAAATAACTCTATTTATCTCGGCCAATCTTTCAGTAGTCAACTTCAACTTGTTGGTAAAGTGTTTAACTATCTTTTTTGAGCCATCGGGAAGTATTTCCGTCTGTATAAATGACGAGCTACAAATTTCACAAATGTTTTCAACTAGTGAGTATTTTTTTCTTGGTGTGTCACTCATTATTACGGTGTTTTAGTCCAAATACACAAGAATTGTAAGAATTTACTGGAGGTCGCCATTGCGGTTCGAGATTTTCTACCTTTATCGCAACTCTAATGATAGAATCCGAGACCTTACGATTTGACATCATCAATCAAGATTTACTTTCAAGACCGCAAAAGTCCAAGTTTGATTTGATGAAAAAATCATGTGACATGGGTCATGAGAATGTGACCCGAAATGTGGTGTTGTGAGATCTTCGTTCGGGAACATAGTGGACGAGTAAACTAAGATCTTATTTTAATGAGATTGGCATGAATGACCACTTAGAAGAAATAGTCTCTTTACTGACAAATGCTACAGTTCATCTATCATATTGGCATGGTACAGTGTAGGTGCACCTAGTGATGCTAAGCACAACACATTCTTTGGATGCTGACTGTGACCTATAATATTTTCTGTATGAATGACAACCTAAAAAAGAATGGTTGACCACATCAATGATATTGGCATGGTAGGAACACCTAGTGATGCTAAGCACAGACCTGTTTACTTGTACGGTTTCTCAGTATTTTGTATGATATTGGGTATGAAATTAAGGACTATGGATAGTAAATGGTCTTGTAGAAACTATTGTTAAAAAATAAAAAAGTTCAGGATTTACACACAAAATTCTTAAAATACGACTGAAAAATATAAAAATATGCTTGTTATTCAAAAGCAGTAAACCGGTCTGTAAGCACAATGCATGCTTCAGATGCTGGTTGTGACCTATATTTCTGCATGAATGACCACTTAACAGAAGAATGGTTCAAGCCCATTCCCACTTACTGACAAGTGCAATATCAATTTTATTGGCATGGTTGACAGACAGTGCTAATTTGAATCCGTGTGTAGAATTTTGAAGCAACTTGGTTAATGATTGTTATTCAAAAAAAAATAATTCTGAATTAAGCGTGCTGCGTTCTCGTATTCAATAGTTGGATGATTCAATTTTGTTTTTCCTACTATGTAGGTAATCATCATGCAATACATGTACAATTTTAGTGGAACATTGGTCAAGTGTAACAATCTTTTTTTATTGTGCATAGGAGAAAATGTCACTTTTTCTCTTACCATATTTCCCTTTTTTCCAGGGTACAGAAAGATGCCAAAAGACTTAAAACTGAGTGAAGACTGAACAGCAGTTTCTTTTTTCGTTTGGACTTGTGACTTGTAAACATAATAGGCAATTATGTTGTTTTTAGGTCGCCTGACCTGGAGGGTCATGTGAGCTATTGCTGTCACTTGACTTCCGTCTGTTCTGTTCGACAGAATGAAACCAAGCTTGGTGTGGTACTTAGTTTTGTAGAGCCTCTACAAAACTATCGTTTTTTTATTAAACATGGACACCATGGCTAAAAATAGAACATAGGGGTCAACCAGCAGTTTTTATAAGACCACAAAAAAATTGTGGTCGTATAATGGTATGAAGCTGTCGTCGTCGTTGTCTTAACTTTTGAGGTTTGCCCGATAACTTAAGTTCTAGTTATTCGATTGACTTCAAACTTGGCGGTGTTGTTTCTTACTATAAAAGAATGGAGGATGGGATTGATTTTGGGGGTCCCCCCTTTTTTCGTTTAGAAATTAGGGGTCAAAATGGGGCCAAAAATGCTATTTCTTTGTTGGTTTCCACAATAATTATCAAATTGCTTTGTAATTTGGCAGTGATGTTCCATACAATAAAATGATTGATGGGGTTGATTTTGGAAGTCCCCCCTTTTTTCATTCAGAGATTAGGGGCCCAAAAAGGAGCAATAAATACAAATATTTTATTTGTTCCTACAATAACTGTAGTGCTAGTTGGCCAATTGCTATGAAATTTGTCAAGGATTTACCTTACCATAAAAGAGCGGGCCTGATCAAATTTTGCGACCCCCCCTTTTTCACCCGTTACAAAATTAGGGACCAAAAGGGGCTGAAATCTAATTTTTATGCCCCGCCAACTTTGTTGGGGGGCGGGGGGCATATAGTTTTTCGGTCCGTCCATATGTCCGTCATACTTTAGTTTTCGGCACTTTTTTTCCACATCCTTGCATATATTCAAAAGATTTTCGGTATGTGAGTCTACCATGATGAGTTGCAGATCAAGTTTGAGTTTCGTTCCGGTCCACTGATTTTGACCTAAATTACGGCCCTTGAACTTAGCAATTTTTTTAGACATCATACTGAACAAAGAGAGACAATCGAAACTAAAATTTTGAAAAATAAATTTATGCATATTATCAAAGCTGACAGCGGGGCATCAGTGTCATTCTGACGCATTCATGTTTTATTTTTGGTCCGATTTTGAATTTTTTTTTGAAAGTTTGTTCTTGTCAAGTAGCTAATCCAAAATTTAGATTAAATTTTAGCAACCTCCCCTTTTTGTCTCACCTGGTGAGACATAGGTATTACTTTCCGGCGGCGGCGGCGTAAACTTTTTTGTAAGACTTGTGGACGATGAATTGCTTGAAAAGTATAATAGCTAGGCATCTGATATTTGGTATACAGACAGTTCAGGTTATGGTCTACGCAACTGGCATCATGCCATGTGACCCTGACCCCATTTCCACGCTCCAGTGACTCTGTGAAATTAGATCTTTTTACAGGCTGAAAAATATTTTTGTAAGACTTTTGTGGACGATGAATTGTTTGAAAAGTATAACAGCTAGGTATCTGATATTTGGTATACAGACACTTCAAGTTATGGTCTACGCAACTGGCACCATGATTTGTGACCTGGATCCCAATTTCACGCTCCAGCGACTCTGTGAACTTAGATCTTTTACAGACCGAAAACTATATGCAAGACTTTTGTGGACAAGGTTAATGAAACTTTGATATGGATATGCCCTAGTAGTAGCTTAGCACAGTTGTATCCCCACCTTTTGACCTTGACCTTGATTTTCTGGTTGAGTGACTTTGACAATTTTCAATTGCATATAATAGAAATGTTAGTTTTATGAGCACCTCCATATCTTGAGAACTATAAGTCCTAGGTTAATGAAACTTGGTATGCATATGCCATAGTAGTAGTTTATCACAGTTGCATCATCATCTAACCTTGATTTTCCTGTTGAGTGACTTTGACAATTTTCAATACATATGTTTAGGTGTAATGACCAACTCCATCTCCAGAACTATAAGGTGTAGGTTAATGAAACTTGGTATGCATATACACCAGTAGTAGCTTAGCACAGTTGCATCCCATCTTTTGATCTTGACCTTAATTTTTCAGTTGAGTAACTTTGACAATTTTCACTTTTTTTGTGTCCGATGGTGAGACGTACTTTAGTGTTAACTCTAGTTTCACCTATTAGGGGGCGAACTCAATTTTTTGATGAACTTGAAATAATTGAGCATTTACTAGTTTGTGTTTTGTTTTAAATCCCTGCCAGCACGTGTTAGGATCATTGTACTTGGGTTGGTTTTATTTTGGTATTTTCCATAAAAAAATAAGTACTTTTAGAATAGCCTTTTTTTATTAAGTCAATGTCAGACAAAGTATATTGTTTTTTATACCCCGCCACACGAAGTGGCAGGGTATTATGTTATACCCTCAGTTTTTTTCGGTGTCTGTCCGTCCGTCCGTCTGTCCGTCCGTCCGTCTGTCCGTCTGTCCGTCCCCCGAAGGTTTCCGACCAATAACTTGAAAACGCGTCAAAGGATTTGAATGATATTTTGCACAGCTGTTTAGTACAATAAAATACAGGTCAAGTTTGATTTCCAGCATGATCCAATAAATAGTTTTAGAGATAGGCCACTTTGAAAAATCAAATTTCATGAAATTTTGAGTTTCTGACCAATAACTTGAAAACGCATCATGGGATTCAAATGATATTTTGTACAGCTATTGAGTACAATAAAATACAGGTCAAGTTCAATTTCCAGCTTGATCCGAAAAATAGTTATCGTGAAAGGCCACTTTGAAATCAAATTTTATGAACTTTTGATATTATAACGTGGCGGGGTATCATTTAATGTCCCATTACATGCCCTATTTTTTGTTTTTGTTTTTATAATCCAAGTTAAGTTTTTTTTTTATATTCAGTAATGACATACCAAATCAATATTCAATAAAAATGTTAATTATATCATGTTTGTCTCTCATCTTTATTTCTATCACCGTCATTACTTTCATGTTTATGTCACTGTGATTTAAATTGTAATTCCATATGATTTATGTGTCTTATAGATATCTTTAGGTGATTAATAGTCAACAACAGACTGTATCAACTTTCCGGAATGGCCAAGTTACACAAAATGTCAGATGTGTGAACTAGATGTGGAAGATACTATTCACTTCATATTGAAATGTCATGTGTTGGAGCACCATTTTTGTGCAAGATAAGATACTATCTATGCAAAGTAGATAATCAAATATTTGAGAGAATTTCACAGGATGATGTAAAATTTACCTAGCTTATACTGGATATAACAAACCCCACAGTTCCAATGATCTTCCAGAATGATGAGATGGTACATAAAATTGAGTCACTAGCCAGAGGGTTATGCTTTGCTCTGCACCATGAAAGATGCAAGCTGATGGAAATTCCAGTAAGGCCTTTTTTATTAAGGGTATTCTTGGGGCTCCTGCCAAGTTATTAAAACATTTTTTTAACTGCAAATGCAATCTAATTATTCAAAACATTGTCCATACATCTTTCTATTTTATCAGCCAATCTTTTGTTGTTTTCCAATTGTCTCAGTATATGCAAGACTTCCTGTGCCCGCTCACTGGTCGATTTTTTTTTTTTGGATGGAGGTTCTTCGTCACAATCATCCACATTATAGCCTGTCTTCTATAATCCCCTATATCTGGCTCTCCATCTCTTCTCTCCCTGACAGCTCTCTGGCCTCTTCCCATCGCTCTCTCTCTCTGCCTCTCTTCTTCCCCTTACAGATCTCTGAGGCCCTCTCATCTCTCCCTCCTGCTTACCTTCATCGCCAATAGCTCGCTGACCACCACCTTTCTCTCTCTCAACCAGTGCGGGTTCCGGGTGGCGAATAGGCCCGCAGCAGCCCTAAGCTTGTCGGTAAAAGTCCACTAAAGAGCACTCAGAAACCTGTCATCGGGTCAGGCCGCTTTGCCCACAAAGCCCCCAGATGGTTGAATTATTAAAGTAAGAGAGGTCGAGAGTCTTATGGCAGTTTGCGTTGACATATAAATGGTAAATTCCAAAGTTCATTATGTCATTGAAGCCCCGACAGATGCGAGAGTGACTAAAATATAGTTAAATAGTTGTGTTAGTTGTTAGCATTATAAGATTACAAAACAATATATAATAAGAGATAAACTAAAGTGTGTATTGCCTACTGGCACCATTGAAAAAAAAATCCTTAAATGTTACAGACATAGAAACTATCATTTATCAAATTTTTTAAACATTAAGTCCCCCAAAAATGTGTTTCTGGATACCTGACTTGACCTAGTTTTGCATGCTGTTTAACATTTTTATTGTTGTTTTCCATTTAACTCATCATTTACTCACGGAGAAAAAAAATGTAATAAAAAGCTACGCCGAGCGCAGCATGATACGACCGCAACAAGTTTAACCCTGTACGTTGGAGGCCTAATATGGATAGTCAATTGCTTTGGTCACATGAAGCCCATGGTGGACTTACAAAGCTTTTTGACACATGCATCCTGTGGTGGACTTAAAAATGCATTTTTGACACATATATATTTACATCAACATCTAATACAAAAAGCCTTATTTATATATACATGTAATAACTACAACTTAATTTTAAGTATAAAACAATTTGCCTTGACAAACTTTTAAAATTGGTGTTTTTGGCCCCTTTGACCCCTAATTTCTCGAAAACGGTAAGAGATATTGCAAATCTGATTGAAAACGCAGCCAGGGATTTTCACAAGGATTCCAATGACAATAAGATTTTGAAAATCGGACCAAAAATAAAAAAGTTGATTTTATGGGTGTGGCCTGTCTTTAGCCCCCTGTAGCAATGTAATGGTGAAATACATGTCAAAATCATTGACACATTTAGTTGACAGAATTTTATGAACACTTCAACAAAAAAAGAATTTTCAAAATTGAATGAATAATGAACATTCTACAACAGTTTTGTCAATACACCCGTTATAGCCCCTTTGGCCCTTTTTTTCTAAAACAGTAGGGGCCACAAACCCCAAATACAAAACCAACATTCCTTTAGTTGATATAATCATCATATTTAAACTTCATAACAATTGGCTGGCCCACTACAACTTTATATTGGTAAATAAAAAGCTACGCCGAGCGCAGCATGATACGACCGCAACATGTTGAACACTGTATGTTGAAGGCCCAATATGGATAGTCTATTGCTTTTGTCACATGCAGCCCATGGTGGACTTACAAAGCTTTTTGACACATAAACCCTGTGGTTGACTTTAAAATGCACATTTGACACATATATATTTACAATAACATCTAATAAAAAAGTCTTATATTAATTGACATGTTTGGTTCTTTTTGACCCCTATTTTTTCAAAATAAAAAGTTAAAAATTTTTGCAAATCTGATTGAAAAATACGGGTAGGGATTTTCACATTGATTCCAATGGAAAAAAAAATTTTGAAAATCAGACAAAAAATAAAAAGTTGATATTATAAGTGTGGCATGTCTTTGGCTCCCTGCAGCAATGTAAAGGTACAATATATTTTCAAACTATGGACACAGTTATGTGACCGAATTCATTGAGCAATTCAACAAAAAAGAATTTTCAAAATCGAATGAATAATAAACATTCTAAAACATTTTTGTCAATGTACCTGTTTTAACCCCTTTTGGCCCTTTTTTTCTAAAACAGTAGGGGCCACAAACCCCAAATACAGTATCAACCTTCCTTGAGTGGATATAACCATCATATTAAAACTTCATAACAATTGGCTGGTCCACTACAGCTAAATTTATTTACCTAGACAAACTTTAAATAAAAATGGCGTTTTTTGCCCCTTTGACCCCTAATTTCTGGAAAATGGTAAGAGATATTGCAAATCTGATTGAAAAACGCAGGCAGGGATTTTCACAAGGATTCCAATGAAAAAAAGATTTTCAAAATCGGACCACAAATAAAAAAGTCGATTTTTGGGGTGTGGCCCCTTTTTGGCCCCCTGTAGCAATGTAACGGTTCAATATACATCAAAACCATTGACACATTTTGTTGACAGAATTTAATGAGGAATTCAATAAAAAAAGAATTTTAAAAATCAAATGAGTAATAAACATTTTACAACAGTTTTGTCAATACACCCGTTTTAGCCCCTTTTGGCCCTTTTTTCCAAAATGGTAGGGGCCATCAACCCCAAATACAATAGGAACCTTCCTCTAGTGGTTAGAAACATCATATCAAAATTTCATAACAATTGGTCAATATTTACTCAAGTTATCGCACGGAAACCAAATGTCCCCCGACGACGACGACGACGACGACATCGCCATAACATTATACGATCGCAAAAATTTTGCGGTCGTATAAAAAACTATTTGCCTGGACAAACTTTTATAAATGGGGTTTTTGGCCCCTTTGACCCCTAATTTCTCGAAAACGGTATGAGATATTGCAAATCTGATTGAAAAACGCAGGCAGGGATTTTGACAAGGATTCCAATGAAAAAAAGATTTTGAAAATCGGACCACAAATAAAAAAGTCGATTTTTTGGGTGTGGCCCCTTTTTGACCCCTTATAGCAATGTAACGGTACAAGATACGTCAAAGGTGTTGTTACATTTTGTTGACAAAATTTATTGAGGAGTACAATAAAAAAAGAATGATCAAAATCGGATGAAAAATAAACATTCTACAGACGTTTTGTCAGTACACCCGTTTTAGCCCCTTTTGGCCCTTTTTTCTAAAACGGTAGGGGCCAGAAAACCCAAATGCAATACCAACCTTCCTTTAGTGGTTATAAACATCATATCAAAATTTTATAACAATTGGTTAACTACAACTAAAGTTATCGCACGGAAACCAAAGTGTCTACAGACGACGACAACGACAACGACGACGACGACGACAACGACATCGCCATAACATAATACGATCGCAAAAATTTGCGGTCGTATAAAAACAAATAGAAACAAACCTACCTACAATGTATCAGTACATATTGTTTTTGACATGTAATAGGACACACACATATCTTGCATTGTTGTGTTATACTATTAACATGTAGATATAGTTGTCTTGTTTTCTTTGAAATAGAAAAAATATAATGTATTGTTTTGTCTTGCTTTATGTGGTTTGACACACTGACTTGACCGTTAGTATAGAGTCATACTTGTCTGATAGTATTATACTGAACTAGATATAGAAAGTTTAAGTGAAAGAACATCATTTTTTATATGTGTTGGTCATCTTCCTTGTTATTTTTCTGGATAACTCTGGGTTTGCAAAGCTGACATAAATTTATACCTTTTGGGTCATTTCCTTCATGACTACATTTCTTTGTAAAAAGTTCTTTAAATTCAACATTGAAGGAACATTTTGACATCCACATTCTGTCATAATATATAAAATATAGGACATTACTTCATCAGTCTGAAAAAAAAAATAATGAAAAAATCAAATCTTAATCGACACGTTAATAGATGGTGAATGTCATCTTAAGTATTCTTCAAGGGAAAAATAATCTTCTTAGGCATCAACGCATAACTTTGCTTCCAGCCTGACAAGTTCCCTATAGCTCTATACAATCAGCCAGTGGTTATCCTGAATCCTACTATTTGCCAACATGAAGATATGGCCCTCAGGTTCATCCTCTTCCACAACTTCCAACACCTCGATAACCTTATCCGAGGGCTACCCTATTCAGCCACCTAGGGTACACACTTGGTTGCTCTGTGGGCTGAGCACTGACCCGACGTCAGAATCCCAAGACCCTTAGTCGCCTCTTACGACAAGCTAGGCTCTTGCTGCGGGCCTATTCGCCAAAAGGGCCCCACACGGGACGTGCAATTTTCACGATTGATGATAATGTTTTAGAATTTCTTACAATTTTACAATATAGAATAAAGTAAACGGTGAAGAGTTTCTCTTAAACCAGAAGTGGTCCTCAAACCAAAAAAGTTCGAACAGGAAAACCAAATCCAGCACCGAGGATATCGACCATGTGCATTACAAGGAAAGAATCCTTGAGTCACTCATGGCTACTTGGTGATACAAAAGAAGGAGGCCCCGATGTGTGTATCCCTTGTGTGTCGCGGTATTCTTTTAGGCATGTTTATGTTGCATTGTATTAGTTACAATCAATTTACAATCAGATAATTCACTTATATTATATCCACCTTTTATAAAGGTAGATACAGTATGCTGATCTCTTCCAACAATTCAATCTGAAAGTCGTCCTCTTGAATTTATTAACGAATTAAGCAAAATAGTTGACTAATTCATGGTATCGATAACCTTGTTTTAGTGTTTTGGGGTTTTTTTGGTAATGAAACGGTTTTTTTAGCATCACCTCTGCAAATTCGAGCATATCTGACTTACTGTCAATGGAGATGCGAAAAGCAACTAAATTTGATCTCCAGGGTTTCATTGAATTTTAACAGATGTTGTTCAACTATTTTTGGAAAGTTTCAAACTGTTTTCTTAGAATTTTCCTAAGGTCTTTCTTTAAGGAATTGGCTATTTTGGTTGGCTCTAGTACACCGATCAACTTCTGGTGTAACTCCATTCTGTAAACTTTCTTTAAAAATTTCCAAAAGCTATTTCTTTTCATCTCAGCTCCGTTTTACTCTTGTTGCTGCTAAAATAAACAAATTCTGGCACATATTCGATATTCGTTTTTAAAACTAGATCTTTCTGAAATTTTAAACAGAGATAACTTATACATTGAATATTTGCACCTGCCATTTTGGGGTTATTTTATAATTCCGTTTGGAAATTGTCTACCCTTCATTTCATTTATCATCATCATTTCATGGTATTATCCTTTTCATGTTAATCGCCTGTAAATAACCTCTATAGCGTTGCATCAACTAACTCACTCACTCTGATTCAGTAAATGAATCACTAAGTGGGTTATACAGATTATTTTATCTGTTCATTTTCTAGGCACACTTTTTATTTTATCAACGGTCTTTTGACTTTGTTTAATATCAACATGTTATTAACATAATTATTTCAACTTGTTTATGAACCGATGATGGCTGCAATATCGCCAACCGTGCATAAAGCAACTAACAATCAGTCAATCAATCAAGTGGGTAATATATCGAATATCATTTGCAATGTGTATCCCCAGCGCCGAGACTAACTAGAAAGATATGAATCTGATGCCTAATCATAAAGATGTCTAAGGAGCAACATTATTGTAGCCACCCAAATCTAAGCCGATTCTCATTGGTATTGTAAACAGACAACCGGACCAAAAAGACTTCGTGGAAAAATGCCAGGAAACATTCACCAAAATGGAGCCAGACCAAGCATTTTAGACCAGGCAAAATCCATCAACTCTTAACTCACACATGCCACATAGCTGTAGACATCATGAGAATCCAAACCAAACTGAAGTTTTTGACATGAACATACATACTCCAAACATCGCTACAGGATCTTCAAAGAAGGACATGAAAACCTCTGCTGTGCCTGCGAGTAGGCAGCAGAAACAGCATTGCACCTACTCAGAAATAAACGAGCAGATAGAATTCCACGCCAGACGGATGATCTACACAATCCATCAAGTGAGTGAGTTGGTGTTTTACGCCCGTGCAACGCTATATAGGTTATTTACAGGCGATGAACATGAAAAGGATGATAAAATGAACATGAAATGATGATGATAAATGAAACATGGAGATGGGGTGGGAAACAAAAGACCGGTAAATTTTGAAGAACCACAGGAAAAAGGGGAGAGGTGGGTAGGGGCGGAAAATTTAGCCTATGTGGTGCACTACTGGGCGGTCCACAAAGGGGTCTTTTACGTGCATGAAGCGTGGCACTCTCCACACACGTTGGCCCACTATGGTCGGCGGTCAGGGTTTCCGTATTATAGACCTGACAACCCCCGCGGACGAGGGCTACCCTATTCAGCCACCTAGGGTACACACTTGGTCGCTCTGTGGGCTGAGCACTGACCCGACGTCAGAATCCCAAGACCCTTAGTCAGCCATAGACTATCCATATTTGGCCTCCAACGTACAGATTTCAATTTGTTGCGGTCTTATCATGCTGCGCACGGCGAAGTTCTTTATTAGTAACCATGCTTTTATTTTTATTTTCGGATTGGTCATATTTATAGTTACGATAACGTATTGCTCTATTTCAATAACCTGGTTGATCACGGGTCAATGCACAATTGCTGAGTTACCTCGGAATGCCGGTTCAAGTTCGAAAATCATATGTCAACTGCTTTCTCGTTATGTTTTAAAGAATCTCTACTATTTGTAGTGCTATGGCTTAAGCATTATCGAGATTTTTCTTCATTGTATGAACTGTCTTCATTCTCTATACTACTAAAATAACGGAGGGTTTTTCGTTAGCCGGATTGCAGCCTACACAACAAATTCTACGCCTATGCTTCAAATATCAAAAGTAGGTGATGGTTGTGCCCTTGGAAAATTTCATAAGCAGTTTCTCAACAGCCATAAAGTTACCATCCCACCCACAAAGTCAGAAATAAACAATGTAAATATCAAGGTGGAAGTACTTAAAACTCAATTCAGATGCAAACAATAAACAAGGGAAAACATGGAATTGTCGACTACCACATTATCTCCACACGAAAAATAATAAATTTCTCTGGTCTAAAAAGCTAAAAAATGCGATGTTTCAAAAGATGAGTGTAATTAGAGTATCGTATGATGGAACAATTTATGATAATGACTAGCAGTGACCTTAAACTCTGCGGATATCCCTTTAACAACAGAACAGACAGCCTGGCCCGATGTCAGGGGTCTGAGCACTTTTTCGTGGACTTTTACCGACAAGCCTACCGAGGAACTAGATAAGAATGTAGAAACATTTTATAATTGCAATATTTTATATTTCATAATTTAAATAAATTAAGATAAAAAAATATAGTTGAAACATAAGCATCATTTTATACTTTGTGGATTATTATCATGTTAATTGTATATATGTTAAAGTTAGTTTAGATTTTTGTAATTGCCGTTTTTAAGATAAAAATTCAGGATAGAAATCCGGAAAGTATCAAATATGTTCCGTCATTGATTTTAACATCGTGTTGAGAAACAAACATGCATGTTGATTTTGTTAATTGCGTATTTTATTTTAATTTCGTTAAGCTGCATGATGAGACAGGTTCAGGTATCATTTACATATACTTTTAATAAGGCGTTCATAAGTAAATATGGTCAAATTATAATTTTTCCTTAACGAATCAAATAACAAATGTTCTGCGTCGGAACATGTTCTATCATGTGACAAATTCTAGTTTTCCCCTTTTAACGTTTAATTTCAATTCAAAGAACTTATTATGATTTATTTTATCTATTTAAAGATAAAACATATGAATAATAGAGTCTGATTAATTTATTGTTTTCAATGAACCAGAGTTATCTTTCTTTGCATATTAATTTTCAAGTACAAAAGCACTATTAGTTACTGGGATCACTTTAATAAATAATTATGTTTGTTATTGACTGTATTTTATTATGTAATATTTATATGTTTATCGTTATTGACTTATCCATTCGAAGTTGAAGTAGAAACAATAAAATACATATGTCCTGAACTGTTTGTATCAATATTCTTACAGTCGCCATATACCATACCAAGCCAGCTCATACCAAACAAAAACAACACAACAGCTTCTCAGAGTGGTGCAGACATGTAGTAGATCCATACGCAGAACCAAATTCCACCAGATATGTTAAGGAACCCAGGATCACAACTAAAGTCCGGAAGCAGCTTCCGTAAGGAGTATAACCATGATAATGAGACACCAGAAACGCCAGATGATACCGGTTCAGTAACAGAAACAGCTAGTGCCAGTGTCGCCATGGTGTCAACTCCAGAAACCAGCACAACTTCAACTACCAGCACTAAATTGACTAGCTACAATAATGTAGCTCCTTTGACATCTTTGATTAGGCCTAATCAAAGATGTCAAAGGAGCTACATTATTGTAGCTATAAATTGACCACCTATGCCAACAGCAGTAGAATGCAATCAAGACCCAGCATGTTTACACCAGGCAGGGACAATCAGGTACAATTACCGGTTAATGGGCATCCTTTAAATGCCACAGCATTTTTTCAACCAGAATAGTATGATGGATCTCAGAAACCATCTCAATGATATGGCAGAAATTAACAAATATAACTGACAAAACTGCCATAAATTCTTTGGCGTTTTATTTAACAGGGTCAGCCAAGACCTGGTTTGTTCGGCACAATCAGATTCTAACAAAAACTCTCTAGTTAGTTAGTTATTGCTTTACTCCCAAGCAGCACGATTTCGGCTATATCCGGGAGATGAACATGAAAGTGGTGATACAATGAACATGAAATGATGATAAAGTGGAGGAAATGGGGACACAAGGCCAATCGGGTAGGAGAGTTTTGACTGCCACTGGAAAAAGGAGTGATGGGTAGGGACGGGAAATTTCGCCTCCTGCATGGGGATCCTACGGGTCCTACTCTTACCGAGACCTGCAGCAGGGTTCTTTAACGTGCGAGGAACGTGACATTTTTCCCAACACGGTGCACCACTATGGTTTGCGGTCAGGTTTTCCGCATTATCGCCTGACGACCCCGCATCTCTCGATGTCAGGGCAAAAACTCTCTAAAAAACAATTTTAAAACTGCTTGAGATAAGGTTCAGCCCGGAAGGTGATGACGTACTAGCAAATCAACTACATAATGAAAACGTACAAGAATACTAAGACAGGATAAGAGTTAAAGCTCAATCACAAAACTTAGGAACACAGTGCGGTAAATTTTGTTTGATTTTCATTTTTTGACAATTGGGGATCTTCCTACATATTACAATTGTTATTATGAAGTAATAAGTTAAATTAGTTTAATATTATCTAAAGCGTTTAACTTTAATCATTAGTTAATTAAACTATTTCAGTAATTGTCTTAGAAGCAATGTGGTACCAAAGGGAAATCCTAGTATTAAAAAGTCTGAAATTTCGAAGGCAAAACCAGTTAACCAGAACGACAAAGAAACAAACTGGAACAACATAAAAAAAACAACTGAATAACAATTAGCAACACAAACTCAAGTCCTTACTTTGTCAGCAAAACTGATTTAATTTGTTAATTTCCTGTTTATTTTCAGAATATGTCCGCGCCCATGTCCAAGAAGATGAAACAACAGAAAAGTCAATACTTACACAGCAAGTGACTTATGCCAGTAACAAAATTAAAAGGGTGAGTGAGTGAGTTGGTGTTTTACGCCCGTGCAACGCTATATAGGTTATTTACAGGCGATGAACATGAAAATGATGATAAAATGAACATGAAATGATGATGATAAATGAAATATGGGAGTGGGTTGGGTAACAAATTGAGCATCAAATTTTGAAGAACCACAGGAAAAGGGGAGATGTGGGTAGGGGCGGAAAATTTAGCCTATGTGATGCACTACTTGGCGGTCCACAAAGGGGTCTTTTACGTGCATGAAGCGTGGCACTCTCCACACACGTTGACCCACTATGGTCAGCGGTCAGGGTTTCCGTATTATAGACCTCGCCACCCGGGCCCCGCACGGGACAAAATTAAAAGGAAAAATGTTTCGGTATAATAATGTCATATTGTCGACCTTTTATTTAAATGTCTTGTCATCATTAATGTAAATGTGTAACAAATTTAAAAGGCAGTAAAATTTTGGCAACTTTAATTTCTATTTGTTTTAATCTTCTTATGTTTGAACTAGTTTTTTCTAATGAACAGTGAGATAAAGCAAGATGACCAAACAGGGCAGTATTATCATGAGGTACCAAAGGGGCATATAAATATCAAAAGTCCGAAATTTTGAAGAAAAAACCAGAGAACGACAACGAAAAAGACTTACTTAATTTATATATTTATATATTATTAACATGTAAATATTCCAACAATTTAAACGCATATAAACAACCAGTAAAATAATTTAGGATTAATCAAAGAAAAGAAAAAAAATATAATAAGATTCACATTATAAATTTGTGTGAAGACTTATATAAAATAAATCTGTGTTTTTTTTTCTTAAATTTCTTGATGTAAAGAGTATTATAAATAGATATACAAAACAAACTTTTAATACATACAATATATTGTGGTTTTAGCTCACCTTGACCGAAGGTCCATGTGAGCTTTTGCCATCACTTGGTGTCCGTCGTCGTTAACATTTTTCAAATGTTAACTCCTCTAACACCATAAGTCCAATGGCTTTTAAATTTGGCACAGTTGTTAATTAGCATAGGTAGTATAAAACTAGCGTGGGGATTTTTGATTCGTTGAAAAACATGACCGCCATGGCTAAGAATAGAACATAGGGGTAAATTGCAGTTTTTTGCAAATAACTCTAAAACGGTAAATGTGATCAGCACCTCAAGATCTACCTGCCCAGAAATTTTCAAGAAGATCCAACAACCGATGTAGGAGTTATTGCCCTTTTTCTGGATTTTTTTTCAAAATTTTGCACTTATTTAGCCCTATATCTTGAAAACTATACAAGATATTTTAAAAATTCAAATTGCATATGATTAAGCAGATCAAGATCTACAATTCATGTAATTAGGTCAAAGCTGTAGAACCATTTCTTTTAGGAGTTATGGCCCTTAAAGCGTCAATATTTACCATTGTTCATTACTTTTCCCCTGACTTTTCTGAAACGGTAAGACCAACTGCATATTAACATGGCACACTGTTTGATAACTTATATTCTACAACTCTATCGTTCAGATTTTTGATTCGTAAAAAAACATGGCCAGCATGGCTAAAAATAGAACATAGGGGCAAATTTCATTTTTTGCTAATAACTCTAAACTGGTTTCAGATATCAAAATTGTGCAAGAATCAAAAGTGATCAGCATATTAAGATCTACCTGTCCTGAAATTTCGGAAAAGATCTGACTGCTGATGTAGGAGTTATTGTTCTTTTTCCTAATATTTGCCAAATTTGCACTTATTAAGCCCAATATCTTAAAAACTAACCAAGATCTTTCATAAATTTAGATCACATATGGTTAAGCACAATAATATCTACAAATATATGTATCTGTGTAGTTCAGGTGAGCGTTTCAGGCTTTTGGGAGCCTCTTGTTTACGAAAAGTAGCAAAATTCACATTTCATTATGGGTAGAACCAATGTCATACCCAAGAGGCCTCAATATTTAAAAAGAATGAAATGGTAACGACAAGATAATACAGACAGCAGCTTTAACTAACAGCATGATACTTAAAAACAAACAAAAAAAGAACAGCATGATGTTCGGTAACCATGTTTCACCAAGTTATCTCAAGGTTCTGTTTCTTAAGGGGGTACAGAGCACTTGGGCTACAATAAAATTTGGTCATTTAAATTTTCTTAAGAGTAATTTCCCTTAAGTTTTCTGTATCCCCTTAAACCATTAAATTAGAAAATTGAGAATGCATAGGTTTATTTATGGAGAGTGTGCAATTGTTGCACCTGATCCTTTTATACACTTTTTTCATTCTAATGAAGACAACGACACGATTTCTTGTACATGGATCCACGATGGTACATTATATGCATCTAAGGAGTATGCCATTGAGAAATTTATGCAATGTAATTTTGCAAATGATATCATTCAAGATTCAAATTTTGAAATTCAAGAGCTAAAATATGAGTTCAAAAATATTTCTGCTGATAAAGAAAATTACTTTTTTTGAGACCAGAGGTAATTAAGCAATAAGATATGTGCTATGTATTATGACCTTAGAGCTAAAGGTTTGTCTACAAATCAATGCGGACCCGCCATTCTTTCGATTTTGAATATTAAATTAAAGTTTGTTTTTGCCTACAAAAACGATGTCTCCCCCCGTTTCCCAAAAAAGTTCTGAGTTCAAAGGGCCATAACTCCCACAAAAATGTGAAGATCAAAATTTCCTGGTAACATGCACAACTACATATGGTGTCCTTCCTATATACCCAGTTTCGTTGAATTTGGTTCAGTAGTTTCAGAGGAGTTGCGCTGACAAGATGATAAATGAGGATTTTCAGCAAATTTCTAAGTTCAAAGGCCCATAACTCCCACAAAAATTTGAGGATAAAAATTTCCTTGTGATATGCAAAACTACATATGGTGTCCTTCCTATATACCCAGTTTTGTTGAATTTGGTTCAGTAGTTTCAGAGGAGTTGCGCTGACAAGATGATAAATAAAGATTTTCAGCAAATTTCTAAGTTAAAAGGGCCATAACTCCCACAAAAATTTGAGGATAAAAATTTCCTTGTGATATGCACAACTACACATGGTGTCCTTCCTATATACCAAGTTTCGTTGAATTTGGTTCAGTAGTTTCAGAGGAGTTGCGCTGACAAGATGATAAATGAAGATTTTCAGCAAATTTCTAAGTTCAAAGGGCCATAACTCCCACAAAAATTTGAGGATCAAAATTTCCTGGTAATATGCACAACAACATATGATGTCCTTCCTTCAAACCAAGTTTCATAGAATTCGGTTTAGTAGTTTCAGAGGAGTTGCGCTGACAAGATGATAAATGAGGATTTTCAGGAAATTTCTAAGTTCAAAGGGCCATAACTCCCATAAAAATTTGAGGATCAAAATTTCCTGGTATAATGCACAACTACATATAGTGTCCTTCCTATATGCCAAGTATTGTTGAATTCGGTTCAGTAGTTTCAGAGGAGTTGCGCTGACAAACTTTGTGACGGACAGACGGACGGACACGACAAAAACAATATGTCTCCCCACAAAAGTGGGGGGGAGACATAAAAATATAAATAAGATTTGCGAAGTGCATCAACTGTTCAAAATATGACCACGGAAATGGGAATAGTTGAAAAGCGACAAAGCTTCAACTATTGAATCGTCGGACAGTATCACATACTACGTGATGCAAATTCTAAAAAAGGAAGATAGTATTATGCCATAGACATATCTTTAAGAACATTTAAATGTAGGTGTAAAAGAGGTAAAAGATGGCAAAGCTATGACTTTTGCGGACTGCACACAGTCCCTCATTACAAATATTAGTAATATTAATGGAAGCAATTTCTGTAGCAGAATTGTATTCCTGAAAAGAGACAAAAGAACTTTTTCAAAATAGTTGTAGTCGCAATGGTTTTTCAAATTAAATTCAAATCAAAATCATATACCGTAGTTTTTAAAACATAACAATCTGAAAATCTTACATCTGTGTTGATGTGAACAGCTATCTGATAAATCATACAACACATAAGGATAGCCGACAGCAAGGTTCGGAGGTGAATTATAAAATAATTTCTCTGCGGACGAATTCACAATTAAAAAAGCTAATAACAGAATAACTCCTAGCTGTTTATAAATCAGTATTCCACCTCATGTTATTTTATGTTGTCTTTATTCATTTTAGCCTCCTTTTAAATGTTAAACAGTAAAATGACGATAACCAATATCTACTTGTTTGTAGAATCTGATTTTGCCTCTAATAAGACACCAAATTTACATAAATGTAGCTGACAATAAAAATCAATCAAACCATGTGGTAACTATATTACTTACTTTCAAATATTACGCCATAAAATGTTTTCGCATGTTAAAGACATGGCACCTGTTACACACTGGTTGAACCCATCAAAATCAATCTTGTTGTCACAATTTACACACTGCTTTACTGAAACATAGAAAACATAAACATTTGGCTGAAAAAATCGTATGTAAATTACATTCATATTTTTGAAAGTTGATATTGCTTTGACAAACATTTAAAATTGAGGTGCTCGTCCAGAGATGGCAACTGGAGACAGAAATCTAAGAATCTAGAAAATAGAACAATACGCTGCGTATTAAAAGCACATATCAGTTAGTTGAAGAACCAATAAAATTTGAAACTCATGAACATTTCAAAATATTTCAGACAAATTAGTGCACCGGCAGTTTGTTTTTGAAAGCAGTGATGATGACTCAAAAGACTCTGAAACTGATAAAATGCCTAAAGCAAAACGTATGAAAAATAATTTTTAAAACATTGATATTATACATGAATGGACAATATAAATTATTTCATAAATAATATAATAGATGACAACGAGGTGTGTAATTAGTGTACACAACGCAACCTACATAAACAAACCATGATTTAAAAAACCGACAATGCAAGACACTAAAGTCGACTATACATGTAGTGTTTATTTTGCTATTTCTCTTGGTCCGTTTTTGTCATTATTAAAAAAAAAAACAAAGAACTTCCTATGCAAAGCATAATATTATTGTAATGTTCTGAACCTTCATTTTGAATGAAGCTGTAGACAAAAAACATCATCCTCAGGCCTGATAGACATTTATTGACCCCTTTGTAAGAACAGATGGGCGATAACCGCTGGTGGTGGACCAGAGGTCCCCGAGGTTAATCACAAGCCTGGTAGTCAGACTTCTCTGACACAAATTACCATAAAATTTCTAACATATTGTCGCAGAAATTTCCGATAGTTAAATTCAAAATTGATGAAAACACCAGGTTTCTTTCCTTGTAATGCACATGGTCGATATCCTCGGTGCTGGATTTGGCTTCCTTGTTCGAACGTTTCGGTTTTGAGTACTTTTCGTTTTCAACTGTTTGGGATTTTGACCTTCCAATGTTTTAGTTCAAATGCTACTGATGAGAGGTTACTCCTTGAAATATCGATATATAGCATATCCAAATTAACCGTTTATACCCGCGTTTTGGTATTTGTAATTTTGAAACCACTGGGCGATAACCGCTGCTGGTGGACCAGAGGTCCCCGAGGGTAATCACAAGCCTGGTAGTCAGACTTGTCTGACACGAATTACCATAAAATTTCTAACATATTGTCGCAGAAATTTCCGATAGTTAAATTCAAAATTGATGAAAACACCAGGTTTCTTTCCTTGTAATGCACATGGTCGATATCCTCGGTGCTGGATTTGGCTTCCTTGTTCGAACGTTTCGGTTTTGAGTACTTTTCGTTTTCAACTGTTTGGGATTTTGACCTTCCAATGTTTTGGTTCAAATGCTACTGATGAGAGGTTACTCCTTGAAATATCGATATATAGCATATCCAAATTAACCGTTTATACCCGCGTTTTGGTATTTGTAATTTTGAAACCACTGGGCGATAACCGCTGCTGGTGGACCAGAGGTCCCCGAGGGTAATCACAAGCCTGGTAGTCAGACTTGTCTGACACGAATTACCATAAAATTTCTAACATATTGTCGCAGAAATTTCCGATAGTTAAATTCAAAATTGATGAAAACACCATGTTTCTTTCCTTGTAATGCACATGGTCGATATCCTCGGTGCTGGATTTGGCTTCCTTGTTCGAACGTTTCGGTTTTGAGTACTTTTCATTTTCAACTGTTTGGGATTTTGACCTTCCAATGTTTTGGTTCAAATGCTACTGATGAGAGGTTACTCCTTGAAATATCGATATATAGCATATCCAAATTAACCGTTTATACCCGCGTTTTGGTATTTGTAATTTTGAAACCACTGGGCGATATTCGCTGCTGGTGGACCAGAGGTCCCCGAGGGTAATCACAAGCCTGGTAGTCAGACTTCTTGTCTGACACGAATTACCATAAAATTTCTAACATATTGTCGCAGAAATTTCCGATAGTTAAATTCAAAATTGATGAAAACACCAGGTTTCTTTCCTTGTAATGCACATGGTCGATATCCTCGGTGCTGGATTTGGCTTCCTTGTTCGAACGTTTCGGTTTTGAGTACTTTTCGTTTTCAACTGTTTGGGATTTTGACCTTCCAATGTTTTGGTTCAAATGCTACTGATGAGAGGTTACTCCTTGAAATATCGATATATAGCATATCCAAATTAACCGTTTATACCCGCGTTTTGGTATTTGTAATTTTGAAACCACTGGGCGATATTCGCTGCTGGTGGACCAGAGGTCCCCGAGGGTAATCACAAGCCTGGTAGTCAGACTTCTTGTCTGACACGAATTACCATAAAATTTCTAACATATTGTCGCAGAAATTTCCGATAGTTAAATTCAAAATTGATGAAAACACCAGGTTTCTTTCCTTGTAATGCACATGGTCGATATCCTCGGTGCTGGATTTGGCTTCCTTGTTCGAACGTTTCGGTTTTGAGTACTTTTCGTTTTCAACTGTTTGGGATTTTGACCTTCCAATGTTTTGGTTCAAATGCTACTGATGAGAGGTTACTCCTTGAAATATCGATATATAGCATATCCAAATTAACCGTTTATACCCGCGTTTTGGTATTTGTAACTGTTAAATTTCGTCTTAATCGGAGTTGATTTGACCCTTGTTCTGTTCGATTTTCCATGCAACATATTAATTAAAGCCTAATTTGAAAAATTAGAAAAAGCAGGTACTGGTCCATTTACTCCTTCTTACAGACTTACTAGCATTATTTGCGACGTTGCCCTTTTCCGTCTTTTTAAGCCTGTAAGAAGTGAGCCTCTTACTACTGAGGATAGGAATTTTCTCCATATTCCATTTAAGAACAAAGGGATAGATGCTATAAACATCAGCAATATTTTAAATCGTAAGGAAGTTACATCTCAAATACCTCCATATTATAAAAATCAGTCAACACCAATTGTTTCCTACCGCTACACTAACACCATAAGTAGTAAAATTTTCAACCAAAAAAGACATTGCAGGACCTAAACATTGAAGAATATCTAAAGTCCCCTCTGACATGTGATTGCTAAGCTTCTCCCTTTGTCTATGGTCAATCTGGTCATGTCATCACGGGTGATCTTAAGATAATTGAAAATGATTTATTACGTAATGTGGTTTCCCAGTGACCTAAATTCAGGGAACCGCAACGTATAAAGTGGAATCACAACTTTAAGATCATCATGGACGCTGTGGATGACTATTCTAGAGCCTGGATAAAGAGGGAAAAGGACCAAGAACCAGAGCTTGAATCACTGTCGTACTGGGTAAGGACTATCCGATCTCTTGTACGAAGCCGAATAGACAAACTTCGCAAATGTGTGAACCCCCGGCCTTCTTCTGTATTTACAGATCGTGAAGCTCTCAATTGTCTCTCTTCCTTACATGACAGGTATGTTGTCACGCCAGCAGACAAGGCTACCAATAATATAGTTTTAGTATGTAAAGCACATTATTACAATTGTCTAATAAAAGAACTAGGCATTGATGGTAATACTTCCGCTAGTGCTACATCCACACGGACTACATTTAACAAAGACGAAATCATAGCCATCCCTAGCTCTTTTATGTCCTCATTCAATATTCCAATGAAAGAGGAACATAAAGAGTTACCATTTTTGTACTGGATACCTAAACTTCACAAAAATCCGTACAAAGAAAGGTATATAGCTGGATCTTCATCATGTTCAACTACAGAGCTGTCCGTTCATTTCACTAAAATCTTGTCTGCTGTCAAAGAAGGTCAACAAGCATACTGCGACACTATTTATAATCGTAGTGGAATTAACCATATGTGGATTTTGAAGAACTCAAAAGATTTGTTAGATCATTTTAAATCTAGATCATTTTCTGAGGTTCACTCTTTGAAAACGTTCGATATTTCAACTTTTTACACTACCTTGCCACACGAAAAACTAAAATGTCGCCTGAAAAAAAATTTTGAAAAAGCCTTTTCAAACTCTAGGAATGTTGTTGTTTTTTCTACATTCTTTTCCAAAACATCTTTAAAAGATAAAATTTGTTACACACTGGAACAAGTTTGCAGTATGCTTGATTTCCTCATTGACAACATATTTGTCACCTTCGGAGGAGAGATTTTTCAACAACAAATCGGCATTCCAATGGGCACAAACTGTGCTCCTCTACTCGCCGATTTGTTTTTATACTCTTACGAGACTGAATTTCTTCAGGGACTCGTAAAGAACAAGAAGATGAAAGAGGCAAGGTCATTTAATCTTACATTCAGATATATTGATGATGTCCTTTCTGTCAATAGCATTTCATTTGGTAGTTGGATTCCTTCAATATATCCTCCGGAACTGGAGATTAAAGAGACCACGGAATCAAATTGCTTCACGTCTTTCTTGGATTTGCACCGGTGGTCATCTCAGTACAAACATGTACGATAAACGAGACGATTTTAAATTTCAAATTATTAATTTTCCTAATCTACAGAGCAATATACCTACTTCTCCTGCATACGGTGTTTATATTTCACAACTTATTCGATATGCCAGAGCTTGCACACATTTCACAGATTTTTTGATCAGACACCGATTTCTTCGTGACCGACTTTTGGAGCAATGCTATAAGAAAATACGTCTCATACGATCCCTAAAAAAATTCTTTCTTTGTTATCAGCCACTAGTAGAAAAGTTCAAAATTGAGTTAAAAGATATGATAGTTAATTGTTTTAATTAGTGTTTAAATGGTTTGCTGTACTGAGATGATCACCCCAATATCCATATTGTGTCCCACAACTACATGTGTATGCTGTGTTCTATGGTCATTACCGGATTCTAAGATCGCAATGGAAGAGGGAGGTTTGGCGCCATAAAACCTGGTTTTACCCAACATTTCTTTTGAAATGCCTGTACCAAGTCAGGACCATTGCGATCCACCAATTCTCCGGTATGACTGTTTCGTTTTTGTTATTTTCTCTGGACTATGAGATTGATCATTCAAGTTCGGTTGTTTTGTTATTACCTTTATTGCATATAAGTACAGCCAGTAACAAACGTTTAACTAACGCTAATTTATAAACGTCGCACAAAAACGGACAATATAAGTCAATGATTTCCGGAACGCGTTCGGCACTATACGTTGAAACCCGTTTATTTAAAAAAGAATACTATATATCGTTTTTTTTAACGAGCCGGTATTGCAAATTAATCGCAAAATGTATATTAATGAATGAAGAAAGGCAATAAGATTTTCAAAGGTGCAATTTCCGTATCAATAAAAAAGGGGAGGGACTAGACCAATATTTGCCGATTTTAAATCCCCTACTGGACATATACAAATTTAGCATATATTTTAGAATAAGGATTAGTTTAACAATACTGACACCTGGATATAGTACTACATATAAACCACAGTTGAACAAATGTACCATGCATTAATATTAACGTTTATTCCCGTCTACTGTTTATCCATCTTTCATCTTTCAACATTTTATGATTTTGTCTATTGAGCAGATTTGCCATTATCTGGTTGCATATAGTATAATTACTATACTTTCTCGTTGTAGGATTTAAAGACTGACCACACTGGACACAATGGCTGCCTCAAAAACTTACCAGCATCGATGACAAGATTCCTGCTACTCTTTACGAACACTTTCATGATTAAAAAACCCTTTTTATAATCATAAAATATTTATCTCTCTCTCAAATAAAGCTTACAGTGTATATATACAGACAAAAAGTGGGTTTTGATGTTTGTGTTTATTAAAAAAAATATTTTAAAGGCATAAAAGTAGGCGAATATATATGGATCTGGAAATAACATATCTGACGAGTCTTTGAAACACATTCAAGATTGTTTTGTATATGGTTTGATTTTTTTATGGTGTGTTTGTTCTGAAGTTTAGGTCTTTTTTTATTTACTGGCAGGTTTCATAAAATTTCTATGATGCTTTTTGGACTTCTTTTTTGGTTTGACATCAAATTTAGGCTTCAAGCAACACTGATGAGACTGGTAATGAGCAATAAGCTTAAATATGTGCATGTCATTTCTAAAGAAAAGTATTTAATTTGTTCTTAGCCTTCATCTTGACATATATTGAATGAAGAGTAGCTTTGGTTGTCCCTTTATGGAACCCCTTATGCTGCAAATAAAAAAAACACAAATACTATAAACAATTTTATTTTTAAAGTTAAAAACGAAAGAATATGGAATATGTGCCAAAAATACACAAGCCACATTTTGAAATGATTTTAATAAATGTACAAAAGCAAAATTTCACTGTGAGTGAAGCGCTTTTCTGGATTAACCTTGATCAGACACGCTAGGAGTAGAAAACTTGGAAAACCGATAGAATATTAAATTTGTTTAAAAAAAATTGCCAAAAAATATTACAACAATGACCAAATAGATAAATATATCAATTTCTAAAGAAACAGCCAAACGTTGTCAAATTTTGGAAATATGTAAACACATATTCCAGTACTCGAAAATATATAAGAGCATCCAACTGAATCACGGGGAAGCTTTCTACGACCTACACACGGCACTAAAGCCAAACTTTGAAATAATGTTAAAAACGAAAGAATATGGAATATGTGCCAAAAAGACACGAGCCACATTTTGAAATGATTTTAATAAATGTACAAAAGCAAGGAAAAGGGATTTTTTCCCACAGGAAAAGGGGAGAGGTGGGTAGGGACGGAAAATTTAGCCTATGTGGTGCACTACTTGGCGCTCCACAAAGGGCTCTTTTACGTGCATGAAGCGTGGCACTCTCCACACACGTTTGCCCACTATGGTCGGCGGTCAGGGTTTCCGTATTATAGACCTGACAACCCCCGCGGACGAGGGCCACCCTATTCAGCCACCTAGGGTACACACTTGGTCGCTCTGTGGACTGAGCACTAACCCGACGTCAGAATCCCAAGACCCTTAGTCGCCTCTTACGACAAGCTAGGCTCTGCTGCGGCCCTATTCGCCACCCGGGCCCCGCACGGGACTGAAATTTCAGGACAGGTAGATCTTAAAGCAGTATTAAACATCAAAATTTGTATTTTTTTATTTTTGGCTGAAGAAGGTGACCATTATCAAAGATTATAATACAAATAAATGATGTATACAATTTTTCCCTACCTTACAGTTTTTTTAACATTTTTGCTTTTTTATGAATTCTTGTGCGGTGAACAAAAATTCAATTTTAACTCTCAGATATTTATAGATATTCATAGTGAACTTACGAATGAAAAGGCCACGCATGCGCGATATGATATAAGAAGAAAATGTCAGAAATCAAGAAGTCGAAACGTGGTAGAAAAACCTATTTTAAGTGACTCCGCAAGGAAAAGAAATCGCAAAATTGTAGCTAGGAATTACAACAAAGCACGCATTGGAATCGGGAATCAGATTTCAAGATGGATTGAGCTAAAGGCAGCGCTACAAATCGATACGCATGCTGAAGTTGCACGTGTGTTGTTAGACAGGTTATTTTTTTTTTAGTTTTTCACTCGTTTTGACGTAAGTTTTCGTTCTTATATCGACTGAAGTTCGATGATCATATCAACGATTGTGATTGGAATATAGAAATCAGAATAAAGTCAACAACATTTTTTGGATTTTATCTATCGTGTTTGCACACATTGTTTACAAAGTGAAATAAGCGGGGCCCATCAAGGGGGACCTTCATTCCGATAATAACGTATGTACACATAATGTACACAGCGAAGTCAAAGGTATTTCACGCCTTATATAAATTCACATTTCTAAAATATTCAACTGAATCTATCCAATTTTTAAACCAATTCAGATATTAAAATGCATCATTAAATTTTAAGTACACATGTACATTTGTACTGTATATTGATTATATTTTTTAAGAGTGAGTGAGTGAGTTGGTGTTTTACGCCCGTGCAACGCTATATAGGTTATTTACAGGCGATGAACATGAAAAGGATGATAAAATGAACATGAAATGATGATGATAAATGAAAGATGGGGTGGGAAACAAAGGACCGGCAAATTTTGAAGAACCACAGGAAAAAGGGGAGAGGTGGGTAGGGTCGGAAAATTTAGCCTATGTGGTGCACTACTGGGCGGTCCACAAAGGGGTCTTTTACGTGCATGAAGCGTGGCACTCTCCACACACGTTGGCCCACTATGGTCGGCGGTCAGGGTTTCCGTATTATAGACCTGACAACCCCCGCGGACGAGGGCTACCCTATTCAGCCACCTAGGGTACACACTTGGTCGCTCTGTGGGCTGAGCACTGACCCGGCGTCAGAATCCCAAGACCCTTAGTCGCCTCTTACGACAAGCTAGGCTCTGCTGCGGGCCTATTCGCCACCCGGGCCCCGCACGGGTCTATTTTTTAAGAAGTCAGGTCAGTTTCTGTTATACATGTAATAAAAAACAGGATTTCTATGTTTTTAAACTTGAGCACTATTTATATTAAAAACAATAAATCAAGAACAGGCTCAAAAAATATAAAAAATTAAAGGTACAAACATCAGACCATTCTCCCTTTTGTTTAATCAACATCTTATTATTTTTTTCTATAGCTATTCTATAGCTATTCATCCTCTGATGCCAAAAGACCAAAGTTAGAGATGTTACTACACCTGCAAATGCAGACCCTAAACCTAAGTGTAACCAGGGACTATTTGTAACATCAACTCCTGCACCGATGACCTTATATCCCAAACCACTGACAGATATTTCTAGAATATCATCATCTGACCAGGAACAAAGTCATGGGTATGTTGTTAATGAACACCATCAAATAAAGTGGGAGGAATTATTGTGACAAAAACTCTGTTGAAATGGAAAAAAATTCTTCTTTACAATAGAAAATAATGAGATGTGAAATAAGTGTACACGACACGGCCCACAATTAAACTGCAATTTAGAAAAACCAAAAAAGGTTGTTTTTTTAACACAGACTGAACATTGTTAATCTTTTAATAAACATTTTTGAACTTCATCAAGTTAAAATAGTTGTTGAACTACATGTATTTTTACAAAAAAGAGAATATTGTATTCTTTACAGATTAATCAGAGAATGCTGACTATGAACCCAGTTTTGATCTGTCAACTTTAAAGTAAGTGACAATCTTTAGTCAGGAAACCAGAGTTAGAAAAAAAAAGTTTATCAACTTGTATTAGGCTAAGGATGCAACATTAAATATACTAATGGAAAAAAGAAACTGTGTCACCTTAAAAAATCACCAACTCAACATTTTATTTAGTATTTGATACATTTTATCAGAAATGTATTGCAAAATAATTTTCCTAAAGATCTTGACAAAACTTTTCATTTTTAGGCCCATATGTTTTGTTTGCAGTTTGAAATCAGGTTGTATCAAACTGAAATTTACAAAATCACTCTTTTTTCCAAGAAAAAGTTTATGACTTTTTACGTGCATTTAAAGTTAAATCTGTTTTAAGGCCAGGTATTGACCAGTCTCTGATTGAAATTGAAGAGGAGTACGAGACAGATAATGAAGACATTGATCTAGGAAGTGGTGTAACACTTCTTAGAGAAACAGATCACATTGAAAACTTTGTTGAAGAAAAGACATTCTTAGTGTACATGGTGCCCTTAATGACATTAGCACATACGAAGATAAACACCGTCTGTACAGTAAAGGGATGTGAGACACCAGTTTCGATTCAACATGAAATCATTTCTTCAGTAGTATATCTGATATGGGTATTGTTAATTTATTTACTACCACTTATAAAGTTAGGGGTGAAACTAATACACTTACCCAACAATACACTATAACTTTCAATACGATACAGTACATGGTTTTGTTACATATATTTATTGATTGTTGTCACATGTTTTTATCAAACTTTCGTTCTTTGCGCTTATTTTGCATAAGTTTGCAAAGAAAACACAGATAAAAATTATTTGTCTTTGTTTTTATCATCGGTGATCATGTAAGCCATGGCTATGACTTATATTGTAATCTCCGCACTGCAGATTTCCAATGGAAAATGCTAAAAAGTGACGAATTGAATCAAAAGTACTTGATTTTTTTTTAATGTTTTGATATTAGATTAATGAATAAATATTTAAATTTATGACCAGCATTTGTTGCTTTATTTTTACAGATTTGCTCAAACAACCATCTGATTCATATTCAGTTATTCATATTCGAAGGATGCACAGTGGGGACTTGATGCTGGCTGCTTGCATATTATTTTCTGGAAGCAACTTTCAGAAGTTTTCACAATTAGCACAGTTTATGAATCTTTCCATCTTTAGCCCAGCTACATTTCATAGGATTCAGAGGACCTACCTGATTCCCAGTATCGATGACCTTGGGTTGAAATGCAAGACGATATTATTCAAGAGTTCGCAAATGAAAGAGTTGTTGTTCTTGGTACGTAAAAATATTTTTTTTAGAATATATGTAGAATATAGGTACAAAAATGTACTTCAAAAAGAAAGGTTGATTTATATATTTCTTTTTTATGACCTGCCAACATTCGAGCAAGGTACTGAGTATATAGTTTTTTGGCCTTTGTTTTTTTTTTTTTTTTTTTTTTGTGTTAATTATTTTCCGCCACATACATGTATTTACTTAATTTCTCATTAAGGGCATACGATACAGTTACCGTCGCCAAGCGGACTTACGCAACGTCATAGAATGGCTTTCCGCTAACACGACGTTACAATCGTTTATCGTCATAATAGATTCGCGGAATAAGTTTTATCCGCGAAATACGGCATTATATTTAACGTCACAAACGTATTTTGAAATTCAAAAACCACGGTGCGCTAGATCAATCATGAACCGTTTTATGAAAGCTGGCGAGAAATCGAGGAGAGAAAAGTGCGCACAAAGGTGTTTAGAAAGAAAAACCGAGTCAAAAGAAGACGATGATAATGCAGAAGAGGAAGATTTACAGGAGATTCCCGGCTCGTACTCCCTTAATCATCAAATTTGACTATTTTTGCAGTTTTTGGATTATATCTTGAAAACGGTTAGAGCTAGAGGAAAAGTTAGCATTGCAGAATTGTTGAGCTCATTGAGATCTACAAAAATGAGTTCAGGGTCTAAATTGTCAGATCAGCCGTTTAAGAGTTATTCCCCTTTAACTGTTTTTTCCATTAATTTACACTGATTTTCAAAAATCTTCTTCTCTAAAACTACTGAATGGATTGCATTGGTACTTGGTATACATGATCTTTAGGATGTCCTCTACCAAGTTTGTGAATTATATACATGTCGACCAACCAACATGGCCGGCGTTGCTAAAAATAGAACAGGGGGGTCAGACCATTGTTTTTGGCTTATAACTCAAAAAGTATAAGAGATAGAGAAAATCCGAAGCAACTTACCTTGTTCAGCATCAAAAGCTCTACGAATCTTTCCATTGAGTCGAAGTTGTGTAACAACTCCTTATAGGAGTTATTGCCCTTTAATCATCAAATTTGACCATTTTTGCAGTTTTTGGACAATATCTTAAAAACCGTTAGAGCTAGAGGAAAAGTTAGCATTGCAGAATTGTTTAGCTCATTGAGATCTACAAAAATGATTTCAGGGTCTAAATTGTCAGATCAGCCGTTTGAGAGTTATTCCCCTTTAACTGTTTTTTCCATGAATTTACACTGATTTTCAAAAATCTTCTTCTCTAAAACTACTGAAGGGATTGCATTGATATTTGGTATACATGATCTTTAGGATGTCCTCTACCAAGTTTGTGAATTATATACATGTCGACCAACCAACATGGCTACCGTTGCTAAAAATAGAATAGGGGCTCAGACCATTGTTTTTGGCTTATAACTCAAAAAGTATAAAAGATAGAGAAAATCCGAAGCAACTTACCTTGTTCAGCATCAAAAGCTCTACGAATCTCTCCATTGAGTCGAAGTTGTGAAACGACTCCTTTTAGGAGTTATTGCCCTTTAATCATCAAAATTGACCATTTTTGCAGTTTTTGGACAATATCTTGAAAACCGTTAGAGCTAGAGGAAAAGTTAGCATTGCAGAATTGTTTAGCTCATTGAGATCTACAAAAATGATTTCAGGGTCTAAATTGTCAGATCAGCTGTTTGAGAGTTATTCCCCTTTAACTGTTTTTTTTACCATTAATTTACACTGATTTTCAAAAATCTTCTTCTCTTAAACCACTGAAGGGATTGCATTGATACTTGGTATACATGATCTTTAGGATGTCCTCTACCAAATTTATGAATTATATACATGTCAACACCAACCAACATGGCCGCCGTTGCTAAAAATAGAACAGGGGGGGGTCAAACCATTGTTTTTGGCTTATAACTCAAAAAGTATAAGAGATAACGAAAATCGGAAGCAAATTTTTTTGTTCAGCATCAAAAGGTCCTTACAGTAGTTATTGCCCTTTAACTGTTTTTTCTATTAATTTAAACTGATTTCCAAAAATCTTCTCTGAAACCACTGAAAGGATTGTTTTGCAACTTTGTATACTTTAAAGTTTGTGAAATTTATTCAAACTTTGGCATAAGAGATCAGGTGAGCGATTCTGGCTCCTGGGAGCCTCTAGTTTATGTTCATCGCCTGTAAATAACCTATATAGCGTTGCACGGGCGTAAAACACCAACTCACTTCCACATCGTCATTGTATCGATACACCAAGGAACATGAAAGAGACTGATGATAACCTGCACCAGCTGACTGATGGAAACCTGAACCAGCCGACCGATTAAAAGGTCAACCAGCAGATTGAGCGTAGCAGCAACCAGCAGACAGACGATGGGTTCTCGTTTTAAATATTGTCAGAAAGTTATATTAATATACTATTAAGCCTAAATATCAGATTTTTCTTATAGTATACATATGGAAGTTTTGGTCTTTACATTTCTATAATGGAAATAAATAAATTAAGAACCTTATTTTGAAGTCAAAGATATGAAGTTATTCATGTTTTCAGCATGGGATAGCATTTATATGTCAAATCGGATGAAAAAAATTGTTTCACAAACAATTTTTTTACAGTCATGTAATTTTTAGCTAAAATATAATATTTTACTAAAGTTTCATTTATTTAACATGAAAAACTTGTAAATGTTATCTATATACCATTGCGAACAAAATTTCTACATAATCGTCTAACTATATGAATCTTATATTTTGAGTCATCAATATGTAGAAATGCAACGTTTCAACTTATCAACGCCTTTAGGTCTCAACTCTAATTAAAAATTTGTCTCGCAAACTATTTCTTGTCAATGTTTTTAACCGTCCTATAATTTTTAGATCAAATTTCAGAGTTAACCCAAGTTTCTTTTATTTTACATAAGAAATGTGATCTAACAAAAAGCCTCACAACAAGCCCAGAAAGCACTATCAGAGAAGATGATGACATATGAACTGTCATTTGCTCAAACCCAATTATAATTCAAAACAACAAAACCAAAGTCTTGAAAGTTTAAAATGTATCCTCACAGATGATTTTCCAATGCATTATTTGCTTAAAGGTCCCGTGCGGGGCCCAGATGATTTTCCAATGCATTATTTGCTTAAAGGTCCCGTGCGGGGCCCGGGTGGCGAATAGGCCCGCAGCAGAGCCTAGCTTGTCGTAAGAGGCGACTAAGGGTCTTGGGATTCCGACGTCGGGTCGGTGCTCAGCCCACAGAGCGACCAAGTGTGTACCCTAGGTGGCTGAATAGGGTAGCCCTCGTCCGCGGGGGTTGTCAGGTCTATAATACGGAAACCCTGACCGCCGACCATAGTGGGCCAACGTGTGTGGAGAGTGCCACGCTTCATGCACGTAAAAGACCCCTTTGTGGACCGCCCAGTAGTGCACCACATAGGCTAAATTTTCCGACCCTACCCACCTCTCCCCTTTTTCCTGTGGTTCTTCAAAATTTACCGGTCCTTTGTTTCCCACCCCATCCCCATATTTCATTTATCATCATCATTTCATGTTCATTTTATCATCTTTTTCATGTTCATCGCCTGTAAATAACCTATATAGCGTTGCACGGGCGTAAAACACCAACTCACTCACTCACTCACTCACTCATTTGCTTAAAGTCAATTGAAGTTCTTAACACCGAAGTCAGTCTCATAAAATGTGACAAATGTCACATAAAACAAATAACATCTGAAAAAAGTTAAAAATACATTTCAAATTGTAAGAAAGCAGAAGCATTGAAATATGACACACATTTGTATCTTTAAAATTTAATAATTTTAATCACAGTTAAACACATGTAATTAAAACTGCATGTAACACTTCACATATCTGAATACATGTATACATGTCTAGAATAAGTTTTTAGATCAGATATCGTTGCTGAATGCGGTTTTGTTGTTATGTGTGTGTGTGTGTTTTATGTTGTTATATGGTTTGTTTTGTTTTGATGAGTTTTTGTCTGCCGATTTTGTCTTTGTCTTTACGGTGTCATGATACTGATTGCCCCTTTGCTACACCTTTGCTTTTATACCCCCACTCGTAAGAGAGGGGGCTATATTGCAATCACCTTGTCCGTCCGTCTGTCCGTCCGGTTCAATTTCTCTGCTTCTACTGGATGGATTGGTTTCAAATTTGGTACACAGCGTTAGCATGATTAGTTATACCGTGCCTCCCCTTTCCAGGTCAGTCCATCATCTACTTCCTGTTTTTCGAGCCGACTTAGACTTTTTAGGGTAAAAAATTTGAAAAGTGAAATTTTTCGTAACAGATTTCTCAGCTTCTACAGGATGGATTGGTTTCAAATTTGGTACACAGCTTCAGCATGATTAGTTATACCGTGCCTCCCCTTTCCAGGTCAGTCCATCATCTACTTCCTGTTTTTCGAGCTGACTTAGACTTTTTATGGATCAAAAATAGACAATTTTTCGTAACAGATTTCTCGGCTTCTACAGAAGGGATTGATTTCAAATTTGGTATACAGCTTTAGCATGATAAGTTGTACCGTGCCTCCCCTTTCCAGATTAGTCGGTCATCTACTTCCTGTTTTCTGAATGGTCGACTGGGGGTATGCTTAGCACGACTTAGTGCAACCCCTTGTTTTATAAAAAAACTTACATTTCATGTTGCTACTTGTCATGTTAGTGGTAACGTTGACTATCATGGTTGATAATTCGGAATTTAATAGTTAGTTTGTTAGTTATTGCTTTACTCCCAAGCAGCACCAGCACGGCATCAGCTTGCTGGAAAAATGCCGAGGACGTCAGAGCAATCTCGCCGAGGGCGTCAGAGCAATCTTGGACTACAACAAAGGATGAGGATGTAAATTTTACCTAAATTAATAAGTTTTGTTGTAAATGTAATTTTAACTCGCTTATAGAAAATCCTGTCAACACTTAAGAACCATATAGCTGTCAATGGGGCATTCCAAAGCTTATAAAGTCCAAATAAGCGAAGACAAAACCATCCAACACAAAACGTCATCAGTATTTTTATTAATAAAATTCTGTAACATCTTCTCTAAAGTGGCATTAAATTTCTCAATAATACCATTAGAACATGGTCTATAAGAAGTGGACCTAGTCTTTTTAATATCAAATAATTTGCAAATTTCCTTGAAAATGCAACTTTCGAAATTTCGACCTTGGTCGGTATGAATTTCTAATGGAGCATCAAAACGAGCTATAAATTCATGTACAAGTTTCTCAGCTACTTTCTCAGCCTGTTGATCTAGAAGTGGGAATGCTTCCATCCAACGAGTAAAGTGATCACCAATGACCAAAATGTATTTATTGCCATGCTTAGCTTTCGGCAAAGGCCCAATTACATCTAGAGCAATCCTGTCCATAGGATACCCAGCAATATAAGTTTGTAGAGCTGCTTTATGTTTCTTATTTAAAGACTTATTTTTATTACAAACAGCACAACTCTGTACATGGACTTTAACATCAAGACCCATCTTGTACCAATGAAAAGAAGACTTCACCTTTTCTAAGGTTTTACTAATGCCAAAGTGAGCAGCATATAATGTATTGTGACAACTAGCAATAACTTCAGGTCTCAAAACTTTTGGAACCAACAATTGATAAGACACTTTATCATTCAAAAGTAATCTTTTCTGATAAAGAACACCATGTTCTTTATGTAAACAAGAATAATTTAATAAGTATTTCCTGACAGCAGGACTAAAAGATAGCATTTCATCTCTGTTAGGAACAGCATTTGAATCAACACAGTTGTGAATAATTTGTAAATCAGGGTCTTCCCTTTGAAAAGTCTCTATATCTTTATTTGAATAACCCTCCAGCCAATTTGATTGTATCAACTTGCAATCTTGACTTCTAGTGACAGCTCTAATAGGACAATTAATTTTGTGCCCTAAATTAACCACATTATCAACTTCCTCTTTAAAATCAGCCCAGTCAGCTTTCATAGTCTTACATGTATTACATTCTGGATTAAACTCAGAATTTTCTAAATGAGAACATAAAGGTTCAAGATCTTTGCGACTAAGCGCATCTGCATTGCAGTGTTTACTACCACTTCTGTGTTCTATAATAAAATCATATTCCGAAAGGAATTCAAGCCACCTGGCAACTTGCCCTTGTGGGTCTTTAAATCCAAATAACCAACGTAAAGATCCATGATCCGTACGGAGTAGGAACTTTTTCCCATACAAATAATGCCTAAACTGATGTTTAAAAGTGACAACAGCTAATAATTCACGCCTTGTTACACTGTATCTTTGCTGATGTTTATCAAGTTTTTTTGAACCATAAGAAATAACTCTCTCTTTACCATTTACAACCTGAGATACAACACAGCCAATCCCTACATTAGAGGCATCTGTATCTAATATAAATTGTGTATCCGGTAAAGGATGTGCTAATATAGGAGCGTCACATAATGCTGACTTTAATTGTGTAAAGGCAGATTGACACTCATCTGTCCAAATAAATTCAACTCCCTTTTGAGTAAGTTTACTAAGAGGAGAAGCAATTTCACTAAACTTCAATACAAACTGTCTGTAGTAGTTACAGAGACCCAAAAACTGTTGAACTTCTTTAACATTACATGGAACTTTCCATGATTTAACAGACTCTACTACTTTAGGGTTAGGACTAACACCATCTTTAGAGACCAAATGTCCTAAATATAAGACTTCATCTTTAAGAAAATCACACTTGGAAGGTTTTAATTTCAAACCAGCTTTTTCTAATCTAGACAAAACCTCATCTAGTTTATCAAAATGTTCACTGATAGATGAACTGAAGATAATAATATCATCTAAATATATAAGTAGAGTTTTCCACTGTAAACCTCTAAAAATCAATTCCATACACCGTTGGAATGTACCAGGGGCATTACATAACCCAAATGGCATTTTAACATACTCAAACAACCCATATTTAGTAATAAAAGCAGTTTTGTGGCGATCTTCCTCTGCCACTTTCAGTTGCCAATAACCAGATTGTAAATCACAAACAGAAAATAGACTAGCATTAGCTAAACAGTCAAGACACATTGAAATTTTAGGTAAAGGGTAAGCATCCTTCACGCTAACCTCATTCAACTTGCGATAGTCTACGCACCAACGAACTGTGCCATTTTTTTTACGAACAAGAACCACCCCTGAAGCCCATGCAGATTTTGATGGCCTTATGACACCTTGCTCTAATTGGTCTTTTAAGTATTTTTCCTCTTCCCCTTCAAAGTTCGGGGGTGTACGTCTTAAAGGTTGTCTAAAAGGAGCAGCCCCTGCAGTCTCAATTTTATGTTCAATCAAAGAACAAGAACCTAAATCCATTTTGTTCTTAGCAAAAGCATTTTGATTTTTGACTAAAACCTCAGCCAATTTAAACTTGTCCTCCGAACGAGAAAGTTTTTTAATACTGTTTTCATACAACTCTTTCAAATGATCAGGTAACTCAGGAATATCGGCCCTAACTCCATCGCCACCATCATCTGAATCACTCACATGTACTTTTAAACATCTAAAATCATCTGACATGTTAAAAAAAGTGGGTTCCATAACACCCCCCTGGCGTACACCCATATTAACATCTTTGAAAGCATTACAACAATCTTTCACTGTTTTTAAACCTTGACACTCTTTATCTTCAGTGACAATTTTTTCAAATTCCAAAACTGGATGTATTTCCCCAAGAAGATAGTTTTTCTTAACTTTGATAGGAACATCATCAAGATTTGCTAATCTGACAGGGATATTTTTCTGATAAGGATCTATGAAACATCTAGCTATTAAGATTTTTCTACTATCCTCTGTTATAGGTTCAATGCTACCATACCTAGTGTCTAGTGACTAACAATTAACACCTTGACCCTCAACTATAATTTCAGAGATAGGAGAAATAGTTACAGTTTCCTTCATAACCACCCTAGCTATAAAATTCTGGTGTCTTTCAACCTCACACTCATACCAAACACTAAGCATCTCTAAACCTCTTTTCGTATTGACAGAAATATCATGATCATCTAATATGTCACCACCCAGTAAAAATTTCACAACACTAGCTTGCAATTAAGTTAGAAATAATTTTGATAATTATAAATTAAACTGTGCTTTTATATGACATGTGTGATTTTCATATTTTTATTAGTAAATATGCATGCACTAATTGTATATATTTATCAAATTGTCTTTTTAATGTTAGATATATGTATTATATGATTGTAACGGCCTCACTTGATTGAGTTATACTTTTTATTATAATTATTGTTATACAATAATTTTTAATTTTAGGGAAAGATGAGAAACAACTTTTATAAGTTGGCTGAGAAATGTGATGGTATGTGGAGGAATACTAAGAAAACTAAGGTAATGATTAGGCCAAAACAAAATATATGCTTGTTTCCTGCTTCCTACCACCCATATAGTAAAATGGTTAGCTACAAGTACATGTGTAATCTTAAATTGACCTAGATGTTTTGAAAGGGTTGCATGGAGAAAATGTATATCTTTGTATACCAGTCATATTTTAAAAAAGACATCGTTATGATAACACTCATAAATCATAATTGTTTGTCTTAATTGCGAAGTGGAAATCAAAACAGCATCCAACTTTACTTTATAGCGATTAGGATTAAAATCATAAAAAAGCTTGCCTACTAACTGAAGGTGATTATGGGGCAATAACAAAAACCTTGAGCAAATCAGAAGTATATATATAAACCAAATTTCTATCTGTATCACATTTTATTCTAGCAATTAAAAAATAGCAACGCAATTTAATCGAACAAAAAAAAACACATACAGTGATATAAGTAGCAATTCTGCATTATATAAAATGGAAACCATACAGGTCTGAAAATTGTTTTACCTGTACTATGATACATGTAGATCGACCTAACTCTTTTGAACTTTTTAGCCTCAAACAAAGAAGATAAAATCCAAAGCAAAACTATTTGATGATTATGAAACGGATACCACAACAGATGTTCCAGTTGAAACAAATGTTAATTAAAAAGATTTGAAGATTTGCATTGCAGTTAACACAAAACATTTCTGTATTTTCTTACTGTTTCCTTTTTCCAGTGGCAGTCTAAACTCTCCTACCCGATTGGCCTTGTGTCCCCATTTCCTCCACTTCATCATTATTTCATGTTCATTGTATCACCACTTTCATGTTCATCTCCCGGATATAGCCGAAATCGTGCTGCCTGGGAGTAAAGCAATAACTAACTAACTCTTACTGTTTCTCTAACCTTTCTCAGATTTCAACCAGTGTTGGAAATAATAATATATTATACTCATCTCTAGTGAGATTGTTGTTTCTCACATGCTGGTTGGCGGATTGATCAGTTTGCTAATACCGATGACATACACTGAACAATCTTTCCAGCTTAAATTAATATAAATGCATGGTCAACCATTTTAATTGTCCAACCTCATTTTGATACTGCTAAACGTAGGTAACAAATGTTTATACAAATGTCATTTGTGTGGCTAGAAAGATATATATATATATATACATGTATGTTAATTTTCGTACTGTTTCCCTTATGTTTGTACAGGTGCTACAAAACAAGAAAGACAGACAGACTGAAACAGAATGAAGATCCTGCTAAAAAGTCAAAAGAAGGTAAGATGTACTGAAAGCCCAAAATATAAATTGGTTGGGGTTACATAATTAAAATTTTGATGTCAAATATGAAGGGTAAGTATGGCATTTTTTTTTACATTGGAGTAAAAGGGGGCATCTCAGACTATAATGGTCCTTGTTGTAAAATAGACAAACAAGCTATATGGTAGAAAAAAAACTTATAGGAAGTTGGATGGTGCATAATATTACTTACTGTTAAATGTATACCGGCACCTTAAAGTTAAACATTTGATGTTACAAAATCAACAAGAAAAACTTATGTTAAAAATTAACATTTAATAAGTGTTAATTAACAAAATTGCCCATGTTAAAGTCTGATACCTAACTCTATATTTAGTAAATCAGTACACAAACACATTTCCATACATTAAAAATTGTCAGAATTTGTTCATGCATTGTTCAGTTTTTTTTAAAGAAGGAGTAACATACTTTTAAAAAATGGGTGTTCAATTTGTAATCTTTCGGAACCTCGAAGATTTTCCTTATCGGGAACATTTAACCAGAACCATTACTATACTCATGGTGTGTGTGTGTGTGTGTGTGTGTTGGTGTTTAACACCCACTGTACTCATGGAATAAGAATTGAAAGGAATACAAAAGCAATTGTGTAAAATGTACATGTGGAAATAATGTCTGATGGTAGTTTTGTTTTTTTGTTTTCAGAATTATTAAAGAGCGTGAGTGAGTGAGTTGGTGTTTTACGCCCGGGTAACGCTATTTAGATTATTTACAGGCGATGAACATGAAAAGGATGATAAAATGAACATGAAATGATGATGATAACCTAAGGGTTAGACAATTTTGAAATTTATACGGATAAATTTAAGCTTTGATGTGTTCTCCAACACAAAAGTGTTGGTGCCGGAGCGGGCTAACCTCGGGGAATAAAAACTCCACCAGCAGTGCTAACCTTCACGTGTTACAAATACCAAAACGCGGGTATGAACGGTTAATTTGGATATGCTATATATCGATATTTCAAGGAGTAACCTCTCATCACTAGCATTTAAATCAAAATATTGGAAGGTCAAATTCTAAAACTGTTGAAAAAGAAAAGTACTCCAAACCAAAACGTTCGAACAAGGAAGCCAAATACAGCACCGAGGATATCGACCATGTGCATTACAATGAAAGAAACCTGGTGTTTTAAACAATTTTGAATTTAAAAAAAACGGAAATTTCAGCGACAAAATATTAGAAATTTTTATGGTAAATCGTGTCAGACAAGTCTGACTACCAGGCTTGTGATTACCCTCGGGGACCTCTGGTCCACCAGCAGCGGTAATCGCCCAGTGGTTTCAAAATTATAAATACCAAAACGCGGGTATGAACTTCACGTGTGTTCGAAATAAAAATGACAACAAAGTTCCAGACAATAAATTTTGCTACGCCTGACGCGCGTTTCGTCTATTAAAGACTCATCAGAGGCGCTCTACCAAAAATATTGAAAATGCCAAACACTATATGATTATGAAAATTTTTGCGGTCGTATAAAAATTCAAATTGCATATGATTAAGCACATCAAGATCTACATTTCATGTAGTTAGGTCAAAGCTGTAGAACCATTTCTTATAGGAGTTATGGCCCTTTAAGCGTCAAAATTTGCCATTTTTCATTACTTTTCCCCTACATTTCAATGATCAACTTGTCTGACACCATACATCCAACTTCAACCAAACTTGGCAAAGTTGTAAAATAGCATAGATGCTACATTTCTATTGTTCAGAGTCCCGTGCGAGGCCCGGGTGGCGAATAGGCCCGCAGCAGAGCCTAGCTTGTCGTAAGAGGCGACTAAGGGTCTTGGGATTCTGACGTCGGGTCAGTGCTCAGCCCACAGAGCGACCAAGTGTGTACCCTAGGTGGCTGAATAGGGTGGCTCTCGTCCGCGGGGGTTGTCATGTCTATAATTCGGAAACCCTGACCGCTGACCATAGTGGGCCAACGTGTGTGGAGAGTGCCACGCTTCATGCACGTAAAAGACCCCTTTGTGGACCGCCAAGTAGTGCACCACATAGGCTAAATTTTCCGCCCCTACCCACCTCTCCCCTTTTCCTGTGGTTCTTCAAAATTTACCGGTCCTTTGTTTCCCATCCCACCCCAATATTTCATTTATCATCATCATTTCATGTTCATTTTATCACCCTTTTCATGTTCATCGCCTGTAAATAACCTATATAGCGTTGCACGAACAACTCACTCACTCACTCACTGTCAATACAATATTTTCAAACTTGAAACAAAGCAATGCTTTCTATATGTTAATACCTGTGCGGGTTCCGGGTGGCGAATAGGCCCGCAGCAGCGCTAGGCTTGTCGGTAAAAGTCCACTAAAATAGTGAAAGAAGCAGAGGTACCAATGGGGTATCCGAATGTCAAAAGTCCGAAAAGGCAGAGACTAAACCAGTAAACACAAACAAGAACGGGACAAAAACAGACAACACGTAAAACATGGAAATATAATGATATGTGATGTCATTGGCACAGTGATAACAGTGGCATATAATATAAGTGATGTCATATAAGTTTTGTGTTTTTTTTTAATATTTTTACAGATTGTGTTTGTATGAATTGCAGGGCCGATATGCAAATTTACAAGGAACGTAAGTAAAAGCAAATTTATTTAGGACATTAGTAAATACAATTGTATCTTCTTTCTTTTACATGAATTTGCAAAATATTATCAGTAAGAAAACTATTTTTATTATATTCATTTTTCTATGGAGAAATAAGTCATTGGGTCAGCTTACCAACTACAAAATCTCTATATTTTATCTTGGCTTCTTGGTTTTCTTGATCTAAGAATAAAAATGGCATGTTTATTAACTTTGATACTAAAATAGATCATTTTGGATGTAAACTCTGTTATATAGTAGGTCCATGTATGTGGGTAGAACATCTAGTGTTAAGGTCAATTCTCTGTTAAATAGTTAGTGAGTTTGTGCTTTATATGAGTTTCTATGATGTGCATGAAAAACATGACAAAATGACATTGAATTAACTAAAAAGTTAACAATTGTACAAAAAGTAAACAGTAAAATGAAAATGTCATACAAATTTTGATTTATATATAAAAAAATGTAATGATAAGAGACAGTCTAACATGTTTTTTGGATGCAATGAAAAATTGATAATTTTGTTCTGCATGATTTCTATCTCAATTGTCACAATGTGTGGCTGGAGAAAAACACAAGTTACACAAAATTACCTTTAATTTCTCTCCTTTCTTTCAGCATCTTGTCTGGTTCACCACCTGCATCGGTTGTCTCTCCTGGTTCTGGAATAATTATGTAAGTACATGAATTGTATAATCTAGAGTGTATTATCTTCAGCAAAAGTTGAGTATTTTGTTGCCTTTTCTCTAGAGAACACGGAATACATGTTCTGAAGATATGGAAATTTAAGCTGTATTTTGGCCTTGAATTTTTTTTTTCTGTTAGAGAGTAGTATAATTTTAAACAATATATAAATTTTAATATTTACCTTGATTTTCATTGTTGTTTTCTTGCAGCTAATCCTCCTCTGTTATGTGGGCCTGATCCATCATCTCTGCCTCTCTGGGATCCATCCTCTCGTCTTCGATCCTGCTCTCATCTGTGGAATCTGCTGGTCCCGTCAAATATGTAGACAAAAATGTCATGAATGCAGGTAAAGCTTAACTATTTGTACCTCATGTTTTTGATTTTTTTTTAATTGATTCCTAACTTAAATGGTTTTACAACATTATATACATGTATAGGAGTCAGTTAGAAGCAAAAAGGCACCAATGGGACATTCGAATGTCAAAAGTGAAGGGTAACGACAAAACCAGTTGAAGTAAACGAGAACGGCACAAAGAAGCACAAAATCAACTGAACATTAACCACATGAACCCAAATCATATCTCTGGTTTGCTATACATGTAGCTCACCTGTCTCAATGGTCAAGCAAAAAATAGATGTATTTTACTTTATCAAACAAATCATTTTGCATTATATTATTTATATTATTTAATTACCTGTATTGCTTGATCTCAGTAGAACCAGTTTTCCTTCTTTATAGGTGCGTATTTTTTTCACAGGAAGCAAGATGTTATTGTCCTGAAAGTTTCTTACGCACATCTGCCACTGTCTCGCAAGGTACCAATGGACGTCTCGATGTGAAGAAGATCGAAAGTAATGGAGGGATGGTCCGTCAGGAAGAGTGTTGGGGTCAGCTGGTCCGTCTGCAAATATTATGTTGCCGTCATCATCATACCTCCACCATTTACCGTATCCAAGAACAATGAAATCTGGAATTCTCTCAATATGGGCCTGAACTAATGATGATCTACTGGATAAAAGTCGTTTGTTGATGACTGAAGGTCCGCGAACGGGAAGAAGGCTTGACTGTTTGGAAATTATGGAGTCTGTCTGTTGAAGTGAGTTCTCTTTTTGTCCATACACCTGCTGAGTCTGGAATCTGATTACAGCATTGTCAATTATCTGTCCGCATTGTCGATTAGTTGTGTTCTTGGAAATGTCCCGGAGATCTTTGAAGCTTCTCTCTTCGTTCTCGGTCAAAATGGATCGGAGGCAAATCAGTCTGTAAGTCTCTGGGCCATGGGTAAGCAGAGTGTGAAAGTGGCTCCCATAAAATCTTCCTGAGTTGAGCTTAACTGGGTTTCCAATAATTTCTGTGCAAAGAATGGCAAATATAAAGGTCTGATTGTATAGTCGAAGTATTTGTTATGGTGTTCTGAATTCTTCTCTACTGTAACAAATTGAGATGATCTCTACCAAACTGTTGACTAAATCCACGATGTTCTTGTTTACTTTTCCTTCTTCAAATTTTTGATGAATAAATTTACACAATTTAACGGCAGTTAGTCTAGATTTTGATCCTGATAGTTGGTTGTTGTCACCTATGGCCGAGGTCCTAAACTTCTCCAAGTCCTGTTGTATGTCCTTAACATGATGGGGAAGTTCTGTTAGTAAGTTTTGAACTATGTTGGTGATGTCATGGAGTGGTTCAAAATTCATGATCTCATATTTTCCCAAGTTGATTTCTTCTGCGTCCTTTGTTGGGTCAACTGTCATCAGGGCAGGTGGTCTTACAATTCCATTCAAAATGTCTGTCAGTTCTTCCTGTAGCTCGGGTTTGGTAAGACCTAAGGTTCCTACTCCACGACTTGCAAGTTCTTTTTCCAGGTCTGATTTTGACAAGTTAGAAAGGGGATTGGTCTTGTTGTCCTTTTCTTTCATGTAAGTCATTCCTTCCATAACTATTTCTCGTCTTTCGTCTATCGTGGGAGTTTTCTGTCGATACACGCATTCAAGATTCCTATGGTTATTTACATGTATGCCACATAAACACCTAAAATTTCCTCCTCTCTGATGTCCTGCTTCAAACTGTCTTGCTGGTCCGTCTCCACTGAAACTTCTTACATCATCATATGTCGGAATGTCGTCTACGTTGATGGGGTACTGAAGTTGTAGAATGTCCTCGAGTCGAGTCTTGTTATATACCATTTGGTCTTTGTCTGAACTGCTGGATTGGGCCAAAAGGTACAACGATTGCCTTTCTACTATACTCTGAACTGATACAGGTTTTCTCTGGGGATACATGTCCTTGTATTCATCGTCTGTGAGGAAATTAGCCGGGTCATATATCCATGAGATAGTAAAAAGTGCATAGGAGTGGCTTAGCAAGTCTGAATGGTCGTGCCAGAGCTTGATGTGTCGTGTCCTCTCCAGAGTTTTCAGTTTGTCCTTAGCTGCAAGCAAGTCTGAGGGGCATTGTTCTCCTATTCGTCTAAACCTGGACTCTGTCTCGTCTGCAGTCAGTTCATCATATTCCTGGTCGGTATAACTTCTGAGTACTCCTTCAGCTTCAAACCTTTGAACTTCTTTTAGTCTTATATAAGGGAAAGGGAGTTTTCTTCCATATACTTCCTGTTTTTTTTTTCTTCAAGCTTACCATCTTGTGTTATTACGTCCTTTGAGAATGTTTTGGGCTCTACCTGTACTCCAATGTAGATCTCACCTGATTCAATCTTCTGGTGGACATGTCGCTTGATCTTCTTTGCTGGTCTTGGTGTTGGTATTGAAACTCTGCTCCTACCTATTCTTTTGATGCTTCTCCTTACTCTTCGCTGGTAGTCTCTTCCACTTACTCTTGTGTGTAGATTGAAACTAAACACATCAATTCCTTGAGACCTAGCAAACTCCATCATTACCTGTCCACCATTCCTGGGTTCCTTGTCTATTCTTAGTTGGTACTTTCTTGCCATCTGGGACCAATTTACAATAGATCCTGGTTCCTTTGACTCTAATTCAGATATAAATGCTTCCGAGTTGAACTTATACTTGCTGAAATCTGTATGGTGCCTCTTTGTCTTTACCTGCTTTGTCCTTTCCTTCTCTAATCTGTCTTGTACTTTCAATCTTGCTTCATCTTTCGGAATGAAAAAAGTTGCTCTCCTCTCTCTTTCATACTGACAGTATGACTTACCGGATGCTAAAAAGTGTTCTGTATCGTTTTCCTGGATCTCCTTTAGTATCTCCTTCTTGCTCTCCGTTCTGGTCTTGTTTATGTCTGAGGGGCTTGTTCTTTTACCTTTAGCGAGTGGTGTCAAATTGAGGGAACTGGCGACAGCAGCCTTAAAGTCGATGTTTAATTTCCTTTCCATTAGTGGTTTGAGAACTGTCAAAACTTCCTTTACAGCTTGTTTACCTTTTCTTTCCATCTCCTGGTTACTTATTCCTCGTATTGGTTCTGGTGAAATATTCTCTGTTACCTGTTCACATAGTTTTTGCAGTTTTACCTCGTCTTTGGATGCTGATAGATGTCCTAGAGATTCTGATAAATGTAGAGTTGTACATGGATTACAGTCTTGTAGTTTGTGGAGGTTCTTCTCAGTCTCGGTCAGTCTTGTCCAGTTGTAGATATTGAAATGTTCTAAAAATTCTGCTTTTGAAGTCTTGTAGTATTTGATGTTGGAAATGTAGTTTTGGATCCTACCTGCTCTCTTCTCCATGGTTTTGTAGTCGATTTGCATTCTGGGGTAATTTTTCATGAACATCATGTAGTTTTCGTGTCGTTATTTTAGTGATATGCGTAGGTCAAATTTGGCATCTGGGATGATTTCTTTCTGATTTTGTGCTGTGCTACTACCTGTGTTGTCGGAATTCTTCCACCACTCTAAGGCGTTGCTGTCCTTCGTACATCTGGTTATAATTACCTTGGCAAAGTTGCAGAAATTCATAGTGTTGTCCTGCAAAAATAAAAAAAATGAGTGCTTGCTATGATTACCACTTGAGCACCTTTTAAGGGCTGTTTTGCAATTAATTGTATTCCATTTTTTTAATTTGAAAAATGCCAAGTTGGCAATTGAGCAACTTCTGGGTTTAATTGTGACACCATAAAATAATTAGTAAATTTACACTGTATTTTTGTTGTTGCTCAAATAGTGAACTTGTTTGCTCAGCTGGCCACCCCAAACTAGTTCATAGTTGGTTCGACAATGCATGGAAAATTGTACACTTTTTGGAGCACCTGACCAGAAGGGTCATGTGAGCTATTACTATCACTTGGCGTCCATCGTCCGTCCTTCAACCAGCATCAACCCATGTTTGAGTTATTGCCCTTTTCCTTGATTTTTTTAAATAAATTTTGCACTGATAAACTTAATATCTTGAAAACTTAAGAGATGATTTAAGAAATAAAAATTTCATATTGTTAAGCACATCATGATCTAAAAAATGTGTAATAGGGGCAGTGTTGTAAGGCTATTCCTTTTGGAGTTATTCCCCTTAGAACGTTGAATTTTACAGCTTTTATTCATTACATTTAAAACTTTTAATTCCTCTGACACCTTAAGGCCAATTGAAACCAAACTTGGTATAGTTGTTTATTAGCATTAAATGTTTAGAACTGATGTAGGGGATTTTCGATTTGTTGTAAAAAACATGGCCGTCATGGCAAAAAATAGAACATAGGGGTAAATTGCTAATTTTTGTTAACAAGTTATTCCTCTTAAAAAAGGATCAATGCTAAATAGTATTTGCCTTATACCCTATCGATGTTAAATTGTATTTGCCTAATACATGTACAGGGATTGGGAAGGAATTTTTAGCAAAGGGTCATTTACCACTTTTTTCATGGGAATTCAAATTTTCAAGGGGCCATTTATTAATACTCTATATAAATTTTTGAGATAAGAGGGGGCCATTTTCATTTTTTATGTGCCAATAGACCATGGCCCCCTGCCTTCCCAATCCCTGCATGTATTCTAGTATAGTTCAGGCACATAAGTCAGGTGAGCGATTCAGGGTCCTGGGAGCCTCTTGTAATACACTTTTTTAAAAACTGTTTTATGGAAAAACAAATCCATTTACCAGTTAACACAGTCATGAAAAAAAAAATTAGATGCATTATTAATTTTTTCTCGGTGGCTTCATCAAGCTAGCTACCAATCTGACAAACTAGGAATTAATTTGGAGTGGCCTTAAATAATGTGTGCTGTTTAAAAAGGGGTATATTGACTCCAGTAATTGATGTGAATAGTTTTATCTGATTTTTATGTGTGTGTCTTTTTTTTTGTATTTTTGTGAAGGGGTCATACATGTAACTGTCCTTTAAGGATGTTGGAGGGTCAGCTTTTGGGATTTTTGACATTTTTCCAGAATCCTTGTTTTTTTCCCCCATCAAATTAGGCAAATTTTTGCACGGTTTTCTCTTGTGTGAGGTCTTTATTACGACGTAAATATCTGTTTTAAAAATTTATTTCAAATTCTAATCAACTTTTCACAGGTTTAACCGCTAAATTATGCTAATGGTTCTATGATAAAACCAGAGAAGACCTTTTCCCTCCAAATTATCTTTCAAAGGAGTACTAGCCTATCAAATTTTTTAGCTTACTTTGTATTTTAAATTATACCCTTATGATTAAAGGCATCAATTTCAAAACCTCATCACTTTCAAAGTCACCCGCAAACATCCTTAAATCTTATATTTCCTATAAATTTTGGCTGTGTCCTATAAAGTCCTATATTTGAGGTTTTTGCCTTTAGATTTCATCTTCTCGTTGTATTGAATGTGAAATGTTTAAATTAACATTCTTCATAAATTTCAGTTATTTACTTTTAGGACTAAATCGATAAGGCACTGAAAGTTAATAATGATTGAAATTAGTCTCTTTTTTTTTAACAAATTCTGTCCTGTAAAGGTCTCAAGTCATCCTAGTTGGCTATGACCCATAGTTCTTTCTTTCCTTGTTTTTAAGCCTTTACTGTACATGATTGTTTTTTTATATGTTTTATATATATTTGTTTTTTATAATTATATCACAGGACAATCATTTGATTCTGAGGGGAGGGGCTGGCAGTAGTCCAGGAAATTATGATTCAAATCCTTGATTTTTTGTTTTTGTTCTATTTATCTAATATAACTTTCCTCTCAATTTCACTTGCCTGAAAGGATTTTTACTGGCCAGGGGCAAGCGAGCCAGTGCTAATTTCGCATACTGTGGCAGTTTTTGTAAATAAATATTCTGGCCTAGATAAACTTACCTTAACCTCCAAAAAGCTGGAAAGAAATAAATAATCTGTCCCAAGAATCTTGTATGGTGTAAAGAAATTATATATTTTTTATATGTAGCGGCGGAAGATAAATTTTCTGACCCACAAAATTTTGAAAATAAAATATCTGCCTCCACCCAAAATGCCAGCGCCCCTCCTTTTGGAATCAATTTTACTGCAAAAGTAATTCTTTGTCATCAATTCTCATGGTTTAAAAAAAAAAGGTTTTGCATTCAGAAATTTGTGGTATTTAAAACTCAAATATATTCTTGAAATCAATTTGAATGTTTTCCTGACCAATGGAAAACACAAACATATTTTTTGAAAGACTTCTTTTTCCAGATATATAAGGAAATCTATGGTAAATTTTTATATACATTTCTTAGTAAAAAAAAAATTGTTGCACATATTCTCCCCAATTATCTCCCCAAAAAGAGATTTTTTTCAGAAAAAGATTAATATCTTTCTATTAAAGTGTTTATCTTGTAAGTTTTTTTATTAATGAAATTAAATAAAGAAATAAATGTATGTGCTTTTTATGCTATAATAAGTCTTAAGTAAATTGAAATGTATGCTAAAACTTTGCAAGATTACTGTATTAGCAATGTTTTTATTTTTATTTTCGCTGTATATGTTTTAAAAGTCTCAATAAATTGTTAAAACATTTTATGTATTATAATTAATGGTTCATGTTCTGTTCTCTTCTGGTTTAATTGTTGTCCAGCCTTCCATTTCTCAATGATTTATTGGCATTGCCTGTTCAGAAACTCTGTTTGTCCTTTACTCGGTATTGAGTCTGTCACCCATAAAGGGGAATTATTAAAAAGTAATCACTGTACATCTTAAACTTGAAATCATATGTGTATTCTTTTTATTTATTTCTTGTTTTTAAACTGCAGATGAGAGATAAAGTGACAGGTTATATTTTCTGGTGTTTATTTATGTGTCAATTGGTTAGCATATTATTTTATAAGACCTTTTAAAAAAGGTGAAAAAATTAACGATAAATATCAGTTTATGTCAAATTTTGAAAATTGCCTGAAAAATAAATCCCTCTGCAATGTTTTTAAATACATTGTAAATATTTACCTTTCAGTTTAATAATATCTGGTAATACTTATTGGTCTTTGTTGTCAAAGTTGCAAGTTGTCTTCAAAATGATTGATAAGGTGCACAAAGTTCCAGTTGGAAAATATGCCAGTTTTTTTTCTCGTGGGCCAGAATATATATGAGCATGTTCTATTTTCTTGCTTTTATGAGGTGTGTTTTTCTCTTGAAAATTATTTTAAAAGGACATTTTAGGGGCAAAGTTTTTGTTTTATGTTTGATATCACTAAAAGATTATTAAAATGCATACATATTATCATAGAATAATGCAACTGGCAAATATTAACAGACAAGGATTTTTTTAACAATCCTGTATAACCTTGGATCTCGTAACTTGGAATAGGCCATTTGTTCTTTTTGTGTATATATTTTTTTTTTTTATTCAACGTATATTGAAAAATATTGTTTATTTTTCAAAACTAATAAAACAATACATAAGTTTATTTTAATGTGTTTTTTTCACCTTTAAGATTTACCTTTTACTTTGGCGGTAAAAGAAAATTTCGGAATTTCTCGTTAATTACTCCTTTAGGAAGGAGCACCACCATTTGACGTAGACGTACAAAGGAACATTTAACAAGTTTTTTGGTACATATAATTGTTTACCGCGACGTAATGTGGTATGAATTAATGTATCTTTTATGTATATATATATTTATATATATGTATATTGTCTGTCTGTCCGTTGACAATTTCGTAAATGGTCTCTCAGTTTCTACTAGAAGGATTGATAATGATTGCCTTAAAAGTTTGTTATACTCTCGGTTATACTGTTACAATTGGTTGTTTTATCTATCTACTTCGATCCCGTGTTGCAAGGTAATTTTGTTATAGATAGATTTTAAGGGACCGACCATTTTACTTTAAGGGTGGGGCTTGTTTTTTTTCATCTGTTCAGAAAAATCTTAAAGGCGTCTTGAAAAAAAATATGACCTTCGCCATATTTTTTTCTTAATCTTTGACGCAAGATTTTTTTTTTCATCAGGAATCGGCTCAAGAATATTTTTCTTAATAATAACTAGGCCCCCCTTCAAATTAAATGAACGGTCCCTTAGAAGAAATTGGATAATCTGCGCTGGGTTTTGCAGGTACAAAAAATACTAGGCATGCAAGGCTACAAAGAAATCCTATGTGCAGTGGCTCGAGGGATGGGTTGACGACAATCAGAAGCCTAAGGCTATATGTGTTGCTACAAGCGGGACTGGAACTTTATCATGGGACACAGGTCTCGCGTTTGTTTGGTGCGAGTTCAGTTACAAGATGCATTTCGTACTGACGTGTCAAGTATTTTTTAAGGTTCATCAGGACAGTTTGAACTTTATAAAGAAAATCCTAGAACAGGACAAATAAAGTATAGTAGGATCAAGATATGGACACACCTTATTACACTGACACATTTATTTAGTTGGAGATAGCGGGGTTTTTGCGATATGATTTTTTGCGTTCAAACTGCATTTAAGAACTAAGTATCCCAATTGTTCCCCTCAACTGACATTTTGGTGAAAAAAGCAGAACATAAAAATAATAGAATTTATCATGAAAATATTAATATATCTAGGTCCTGCTACGATTTATTTCTGAATTTCATATGCAGTCTTTTCTGTGTATATCCTGAAAAATCGATCTAAATCTAAGCCATTTTGAGGTAAACATATGTATACATGAACTTCAATGTGTCTCGTCTTTTAACTGAGGTTACATGTAACTATATGTTTACCTCAAAATGGCTACAGTCCAGTTTTCTTGGTAACCTTTTTCGAATGCCCTTTTTAGATGCGAAACTCTAACAAAATCTCCAAAATTGAATTTAAATACTCGTCGCTTTTTCAGTTGAGTATCTTTAGAGTTTTTTCAAGTCATTCTGTTGATTTAATCTATGGTCTTTTGACTTTGTTTTATATTAACGTGTTATTTACATAATTATTTTAACTTGTTTATGACCCGATGATGGCTGCAATATCGCCGACGGGACATTTAACAACTAACAATAACTCAATCCCTTTCTGTGTAGCATCATCCGTCCGCTCCAGCATAAGAAGTTTACGTATCACAATTGATTCGTTATGCCAGAGCATGTGGGGAGTACAACGACTTCCTTGATATGGCTACACGGCTGACAACTGTTAACACAGGGGTACGTTGCTCCCAGGTTGTTGTCATCACTCAAGATATTTTACAGACGACATCATGTGCTTGTATACAAATACGGGATTTCTATCTCTCAGATGTTGGTTTGATATAGAGTTTGTAATGTCGTCCTTTCCGGATTTGACCAACACTTAATCGATATTTGCTGAATGCGATTTTGTTGTTATGTGTGTGTTTTATGTTGTTATGTGGTTTGTTTTGTTGTGATGATTTTTTATCTGCCGGTTTTGTCTTTGTCTTTACGGTTTAATGATACTGATTATCCCTTTGGTACACCTTTGCTACTTTGACTTTGTTTCTATTAGGTAGCAGACCTCATGAAGAACTAGAAAAGGTGATCCGTGGTAGACTGTTGTTGACTGACATCAAAATAGTATCTCCCGCACAGCAGACTTAAGGGTTGAAGGCCTTTCACAATGTGTTGTGTCACTTTGCGCCAAAGCTTGTCCACTTCATTTATGCACAGATGTATGCAAGGCACGATACAGATTAATACTGACTGTTTAGGCTAAATCTTATTACTATTAATTTTATGACAAAAATTAGTTCATACAGTGAGTGAGTGAGTGAGTTGGTGTTTTACGCCCGTGCAACGCTATATAGGTTATTTACAGGCGATGAACATGAAAAGGATGATAAAATGAACATGAAATGATGATGATAAATGAAATATGGGGATGGGGTGGGAAACAAAGGACCGGTAAATTTTGAAGAACCACAGGAAAAAGGGGAGAGGTGGGTAGGGTCGGAAAATTTAGCCTATGTGGTGCACTACTGGGCGGTCCACAAAGGGGTCTTTTACGTGCATGAAGCGTGGCACTCTCCACACACGTTGGCCCACTATGGTCGGCGGTCAGGGTTTCCGTATTATAGACCTGACAACCCCCGCGGACGAGGGCTACCCTATTCAGCCACCTAGGGTACACACTTGGTCGCTCTGTGGGCTGAGCACCGACCCGACGTCGGAATCCCAAGACCCTTAGTCGCCTCTTACGACAAGCTAGGCTCTGCTGCGGGCCTATTCGCCACCCGGGCCCCGCACGGGACTAGTTCATACAAAAACAGCATGAAAAAACAGATACCATAACACTTACACTAATACATGGACAATGGCAGTTAACTCGGGTGCTTTAAAAGGGTAAGCAGTTCTTATATGTTTCAACATAGCTGTCAAGATGTTTTTTTTTTCATGAAAGATAGATATCATGGTAACAATGAGTATAAATGTCTTTTTTAGAGTCAACATAGCAGCCATGCACTTTAATGAAAATGCAAACAGGGAACAAGCAACAAACAAACATAGTCTGCCCATTTATGCAGTATCAGCAGCTAAAAATAGAAGAGGAGCTGGTGTTGCCAAGGAAGTTAAAGTGATGAAGACATTCGGTACGCATATAATTTCCTTGAAGATTTTGAAAAAATATTCTGAACTAAATGAAATGCTGGAACTATCTAGCAAAAAAAGTCAATATCTGAATTTCATGGAGTGAAAATTTCTCAGCAACTACTTATGACAGCCTGTTGAGATAAGGTATCTCTTGCATTTGTTACCCCAAAATTTCAATTTTTGGTACTCTTTTTTTATTATTATTATGAGTATAAATCATGTTTTTTTAATAATTGATATTTGATTACGATTTAGAATAACAACACATTTTACATCTTTTTCTCTTGTAGATTAAATCGATGAGTTGCGGGGTCGTCAGGCGATAATGCGGAACACCCGACTGCAAACAATAGTGTAGTTGTGGAAAATTTCGCCTCCTGCATGGGGATCCTACGGGTCCTACTTTTACCGAGACCTGCAGCAGTGTTCTTTAACGTGCGAGGAACGTGACAATTTTCCCAACACGGTGCACCACTCTGGTTTGCAGTCAGGTTTCCGCATTATCACCTGACGACCCCGCCGCAACTTTCGATGTCAGGGCTGCCCCATTCTACCACCTGGGGCACACATCCCAGTCGCTTTGTTGGCAAAGCGTCCTGACCCGATGTCAGGTCTCTTTATTGGACTTTTACCGACAAGCTAAGCGCTTTTGTTTGTTTGTTTGTTGTTTGTTTTATATCCAGTCAACAATATTTCAGTCATAATCAGGACAAGAACTAATTGAAACCACAAATTGAATTGTGTAGACCCACACAGGAAACAGCACCGATAACACAGACCCATGCATATCATGCAAAAAAAAGGGCCAATGTACGACCACAAACCAGAAGGAAAACGAACCAACTCACAAGACAGGCCAATGTACTATCAACGCACCATAGGCAAAAGTACCCAGAAAGCGACGAAACCTCTCCCCAAAAATTCCACACAATCTGGAACCCTTACCTATGGTGACCAACAATGAAGAACACTTACCTGAAATGAGGTCATACTAGTTAGAACACTAACCTATAGCTATGTGGAATAAAGCCAACCCTTACCCGATTTCACAAAATCAACCCTTATCTTTCGAAAATACAATGATGAATCATGATTGGACCTACACACACTGAAAGAGAAACATGGGGGTGGGATGGGAAACAAAGGAACTGTAAATTTTAAAGACCAATGGAAATAAGGAGAAATGGGTAGGGGCGGAAAATTTAGCCTATGTGATGCACTATTTCGCGGTCCACCAGGGATCTTTTACGTGCGTCCCGTCCCGTGCGGGGCCCGGGAGTCGAATAGGCCCGCAACAGCGCTAAGCTTGTCGGTAAAAGTCCACTGAAAAGCGCTCAGAAACCTGACATCGGGAGCGACTGGAATGTGTGCCCCAGGTGGTTGAATGGGGCAGCCCTGACATCGAGAGATGCGGGGTCGTCAGGCGATAATGCGGAAAACCTGACCGCAAACCATAGTGGTTCACCGTGTTGGGAAATATGTCACGTTCCTCGCACGTTAAAGAACCCTGCTGCAGGTTTCGGTAAGGCCCGTAGGATCCCCATGCAGGAGGCAAAATTTCCCGTCCCTACCCATCACTCCTTTTTCCAGTGGCAGTCAAAACTCTCCTACCCGATTGGCCTTGTGTCCCCATTTCTTCATCATCATTTCATGTTCATTGTATCACCATTTTCATGTTCATCTCCCGGAGTGAGTGAGTGAGTGAGTGAGTTGGTGTTTTACGCCCGTGCAACGCTATATAGGTTATTTACAGGCGATGAACATGAAAAGGATGATGAAATGAACATGAAATGATGATGATAAATGAAAAATGGGGATGGGGTGGGACACAAAGGACCGGTAAATTTTGAAGAACCACAGGAAAAGGGGAGAAGTGGGTAGGGGCGGAAAAATTTAGCCTATGTGGTGCACTACTGGGCGGTCCTCAAAGGGGTCTTTTACGTGCATGAAGCGTGGCACTCTTCACACACGTTGGCCCACTATGGTCGGCGGTCAGGGTTTCCGTATTATAGACCTGACAACCCCCGCGGACGAGGGCTACCCTATTCAGCCACCTAGGGTACACACTTGGTCGCTCTGTGGGCTGAGCACTGACCCGACGTCAGAATCCCAAGACCCTTAGTCGCCTCTTACGACAAGCTAGGCTCTGCTGCGGGCCTATTCGCATAGCCGAAATCGTGCTGCTTGGGAGTAAAGCAATAACTAACTAACATGTATTAAAGATATTATTATATCTTATACATGTTATACAGGGGTCTATGTGTAAATATAAAGTTACAAATATTCACTCATTTTTCACAACATCAAAACCGGGGGCTAGTAAAATATTGAAAATATTATTTAAAAGACGAGAATCCAGACTGAACATTTAAATGTGCGCATATACTGGTCGTGTTTGTTTTTTTTTCATGTTAGCATAAATGATCTATTAATTGTCTTTTATGATCTTTTATGTCCCTTAAAGACTGTCACCAAGACTACACTTATTGAATAAAAACTTACGTTAGAACTTTGTATTCTTTAAGCGTAAAAACGTGTGTCTGTTGTAGGTTCCGCAGCTAACTATAACACTACATGCAAGTTCATGTATAGCTACATTTTTATTGTTTAAGTTCATTGTGAACTTAAATACAATCCATTTTTTTACTTTATTTCCCATTACCGAAATTTTTAAAAAGAAAACGACCTGCATGGGTATCCGTATCCGTGCATTTCCTGTTCTATGCCGCCGCGGCGATATGTTCGGGCAGTAAGTTTAACCCTAATCCAACCATTTGCCCGCGCTTTATCGGAAACGTTACATGAAAATAGTTTGTTTGAGAGGGTCGTATAGCATCATGACAAATTGTATACCCATTCGACTAATAAAAATAAAAACAGATTTAGAAAACAATATTTCGCATTTTGTCTCATGGTTGAATATAAGTAATATCTTCCATTTACCGGATAATACTGACAATCCTTAAAGCTGAAAATCTGAAGATATGTGTCATTTTTGTCTCGCCTACGACGAATAGTCGCGAAGGCGGAACATATAGGTAACTACTATCCGGCAACGGCAACAGAGGCAGCGTAAACCTTTTTGTAAGACTTTTGTGCACAATGAATTGCTTGTAAAGAATAGAAGATATGCATCTGATAATGGGTATACAGACAGTTGAGGTTATGGTCTACACAACTGTCACCATGCCGTGTCAACATAGCACACACGTCGCGTTGCCAATAGGCCATTCAGCGTGTCAAATCCGGTAAAGGAAGACAAATCAACACCCTATGACAAACCAACATCTGCACTCATATGAGAGATCGAAATCCCACACTTGTCTATAAGTGCATGATGACTTCCGTAAAATTTCTTGAGTGAAGACAGCAAATAAAGCAAGAAGGGAGACCATGAAGATGCCACCAGTGAAACCAAACAGATTGACAAGTTTTGTTCGACAACGTATTGTGAACCTAAAACATGGACACGCACTACAGATGATACAAGACGAGCTCATCCAGATAGATAACATTAGTGTACCTAAGAACTCTATTTGCCAGTTTTTGGTTAGATATAGACGAACTGGATCAATGGTAGATCTACCGAAGATAGACGCACACAAGCCAAGACTATTGCGGGAATAGCACTACCAGTACATTGATAAACTCAAAACAAAAGACTCTGAAATTTCTGCGCAAGAATTAGTGGACAACTTATTTCAAAGATTTCAATTGACAGTGAGTGTGTCAACTGTTAAGAGAGCAAGAAAAACACTTGGATGGTTTCATGCACCGTTCCAGCACTGCCAGATGGTACGTGAAGTGAACAAGCCGAAGAGAATGAACTACGTCATTCAATGTTTGATAACACGAGAGACCTTCGACAATGCCATTTTCACAGACTAAACATCAGAGAATATCCAGACATCCACAAGATGTGCTTTCAGGAAGCGTGGTCTGCGAGTGCTGAAGAAAGGGAAACCGACGTATCCCTACAAGGTACATTCTATATTTTGCGAGTATGAAAGATGAAGTTTGGAATTGATTAATCCAGATGGGCACCGATTATCCAGGACAACGATCCGAAGCATGTATCCCGGTTGACCAAGGAGTTAATGCAGAACAATTGTATCAACCACTGGCCGACTCCTCCTGAATCCGATAGAGATGGCAAGGTTTCACACAGAATTACATGTTTGTTTCAATAACCACTGGTGGTGTGAGCCAGATGTCCCAGAAGGTAAACACAGGTTTAATGTTTCATTTGTTTTAAATATTTTAGTTGTGTTTTCATTTGAGTTTACCTGTTAAATGTTGCTGGACCTACATTTTTATGCCCCTACTACGAAATCAAAGGGGCATATAGTGCTCGAGTCTGTTTGTCCGTCACTCCCAAATCTTTAATAAATACATGAAAGATAAAGGTACATGTAGGGCACTGTGTCTGTTTGAAACATTTTCTTTTTGTTTTTTTTTTTACATTTGTACTATTTTATTATCTCTGTATGACAGACAAGCCTGGCCATCAGACTAACAGGTCTGACACAAATTTACTTACAACTATTATTATTTTTTTGCCATTGATTTACCAGTATTGAACTTTCAAATTGTAGAATTCTAAATTGTTGGAAACACCATGTTTCTTTCCTTGTACTGCACATTCTTGGTGGTCGAGTTGGCTTTTTGCACTCACAATTTTTGGGTTTGAGTATTTTTTATTATCAATAGTTGGTTTGACTTTCTATCAACTATGCAGAGGTTTTTTTTTTTCTTTCCTATAAAATATTCTGAAAGTTATATTTGATGAAAATAAAATATTTTGGCAGCAGAGAAAAAAAACCTGAAGAGGGATTTCTGCAATATAAAATAATGATATAAATGAAAAAAAGATATTCTTACCAAAACAATAAACCAAGCCCCCCTTCAAGTTAAATGGTCCGTCCCTTATACATCTTCTAGTATGTAAGCATGTTAATAAGCCTTTATCATAAAATCCCTAAAAATTGATGTTATATACCTGTTTGATTTTGAGATGTGCAAACTTGTCGTCTCATAATTTGAAGAGTGAGTGAGTTGGTGTTTTACGCCCGTGCAACGCTATATAGGTTATTTACAGGCGATGAACATGAAAAGGATGATATATGAACATGAAACGATGATGATCAATGAAATATGGGGATGGGGTGGGACACAAGGAACTGTAAATTTTGAACAACCACAGGAAAAAGGGGAGAGGTGGGTAGGGGCGGAAAATTTAGCCTATGTGGTGCACTACTTGGCGGTCCACAAAGGGGTCTTTTACGAGCATGAAGCGTGGCACTCTCCACACACGTTGGCCCACTATAGTCGGCGGTCAGGGTTTTCGTATTATAGACCTGACAACCCCCGCGGAAGAGGGCTACCCTATTCAGCCACCTAGGGTACACATTTGGTCGCTCTGTGGGCGGAGCACTGACCCGATGTCAGAATCCCAAGACCCTTAGTCGCCTCTTACGACAAGAAGGATGACTACTGATGGAATAACCCAAATATTCTGTTTTCTCATCATGATTCTGCTCAAAATGTCCACTTTTCTCGTTCCACATGGTAGCATTAACTCATATTTATCAGGCATTCTATCGGCTCTGTCATCTTCAAACTCACAAACTCTGTGTCTCCCTTTAAGAATAAAACAAGAGGCTCCCAGCAGCCTGAATCGCTCACCTGAACTACACAGATACACATATTTTGTAGATATTGTTGTGCTTAACCATATGCGATTAAAATTTCTGAAATAACTTGGTTAGTTTTCAAGTTATTGAGCTTAATACGTGCAAAATTTAGAAAAAAAAATGAAAAAAGGGCAATAACTCCCACATCAGCAGTCAGATCTTTTCCTAAATTTCAGGACAGGTACTTAATATGCTGATAACTTTCGATTTTTGCACAATTTTGATGTCTGAAATCATTTTTGAGTTATTAGCAAAAAAATGAAATTTACGCCCTATGTTCTATTTTTAGCCATGGCAGCCATGTTTTTAAACGAATCAAAAATATGAACGATAGAGTTGTAGCATATAAGCTATTAAACAAGTGTGCCAAGTTAAGATGCAGTTGGTCTTACGGTGTCAGACAATTTAATCTTTGAAATTCAGGGGAAAAATAATGAAAAATGGTAAATTTTGTTGTTTTAAGGACAATAACTCCTAATAGAAATGGTCCTACAGCTTTGACCTAAATATATGAAATGTAGATCTTGATGTGCTTGATCATATGCAACTTAAATTTTTGAAATACCTTGTATAGTTTTTAAGATATATGGGTAAATAAGTGAAAAATTTTGAAAAAATCCAGAAAAAGGGCAATATCTCCTACATCAATTGTTCGATCTTCTTGAAACTTTCAGAGCAGGTAGATCTTGAGATGCTGATCACTTTTGTCTCCAATCAGAATTTTGATATCTGTAACCATTTTTGAGTTATTAGCAAAAAACTGCAATGTACCCCTATGTTCTATTTTTAGCCATGGAGGCCATATCTTTTGAACGACACGCTTGTAGCATTTATGCCATTAAACAACTGCGCCAAGTTTTGTTGAAGTTGGATGTATGGTGTCAGACAAGTTAATCTTTGAAATTCAGGGAAAAAGTAATGAAATATGGTAAATTTTGACTCTTTAAGGGCCATAACTCCTAAAAGAAATGGTTCCACAGCTTTGACATAATTACATGAAATGTAGATCTTAATGTGCTTAATCATATGCAATTTGAATTTTTAAAATATCTTGTATAGTTTTTAAGATAAAGGGCTAAATAAGTGCAAAATTTTGAAAAAAAATCCAGAAAAAGGGCAATAACTCCTGCACCGGTTGTTGGATCTTCTTGAAAATTTCAGGGCAGGTAGATCTTGAGGTGCTGATCACTTTTACCCATGCCATAATTTTGATATCTGTCACTGTTTTTGAGTTATTTGCAAAAAACTGTATTTGACCCCCCTGTTCTATTTTTAGTAACAGCGGCCATGTTTTTTTGACGTATCAAAAAACCCAACGCAAACTTTTTGCACAATACCCTAAGGAACAACCATATCAAGTTTGGCTGCATTTGGCCAAGCAGTTTCAGAGAAGAAGATGTTTGAAAAAAGCTTACGGACGACAGACGACGGACGCAAAAGTGATGGCAATAGCTCACATGACCCTTCGGGTCAGGTGAGCTAAAAACCATATTTTTTTCAATAAACTTTCCTTCGGACAGTTTGTCTAAAATCCATTCGGTGTGTTCAACATTCTTAGACAAGAATTTATAGGGGCAAGATTTTACCAATTCAAGAGTTATTTCTGGCATACAATGGAGACTCCAAGATTTCGCTTTTCGAACACCAGCTGCAGAGTTGTTAACAGCCTTTTTTAGCAGTTTTGATGTTTTTTTCTATTTCAGAAGATTTTGTTTTAAAATTTTTCAATGATTCGTGGAAGCTGTCATGATGAATGCTCATATTTTCTTCAGAATTGTCTTAAATCTGTGGTCTTTATCTTAATATCTACAAGTAAAAAGTTGTTTGTGTAACTCAGTCTGAATTAAATTTTGTAAGTAATGAAAAAATCATTCAAAATGTGTCAAAATACGCTTTTAATTATCACATGCAGTTCATCTCGGTATGTATGCCTCGCTCCTACAGCTCCACATCAAAGGAAGATATATGGATACAACTCTGCAGCTTCATTTGTTGACTAGCATGTATATCTTTTGTTAAGTTCACATTTTCAGTGGGAAAAAATGCTCATTTTATATTGTTGCATATATATATGGTATTAACAATAAATATGTAAGTTTGAAGTTAAAGGTGACGATATATAGAAGCAGAGGTACCAATAGGGTTTCCGAATGGCAAAAGTCCGAAAACCAGTAAACACAAAAAAGAACGGGACAAAAACACGTGTAAAACATGGAAACACAAAAATAACTGAATGTCAATCAACAACGCGAACTCTAGTCGAAACTAGAGTGAACTCAGGTGCTCCGGAAGAGTAGGCAGTTCTTGCTTGCTATAGCATAACCGTCGCGTTGCCAATAGTCAATTCAGCGTGTAAAGTCCGGTAAAGGAAGACAAAACAAAACCCTACAACACACCAACATCTGCACTCATCTGAGAGAGCGAAATCCCATAATTGTCGTTAAGTGCATGATGTCTTCCGTAAAATTTCTTGAGTGGAGACAGCAACCGACGAGCAACATAACCCTGTGTGAGAAATTTTGCGTCAGTAGTGACGTTCTCCTAAGGAAATCGATGTAAGCCTTGCATGCTCTGAGTAACGAATCAATTGAGATACGTAAACTTCATTAGCTGGAGCGGACGGAATGTTGCTACACAAGAAAGGTAGACGGTTGGAAAGATGAAGTCATCACGTTTGTCATAGAGCGCTGTTGAAAGTTTTCCTTGAGAGTCAATATCAAGACGTAGATCTGAATATGAAAGAGACTTCCTAGAATCCGCAGTGTCCTTTAATCTCAAGTTCCTGAGGATATATAAGATGGAGAAAGTAACCAAGTCGAGGATTGTTCAGTGAAAGGACATCATTCATATTACGGAAGGTGAGATTAAAAGTGACAGCTAGTCTACGATCTTTTTTGTTTAGAAGTGATTGTCGTTAAGGTTTTGCCAATGCATCTTATCAAAAATCTTGTTATTTTTTGGCATACCTTGTTTAAAGGGTTTGAAAAAAGGCAAATTTTCTTTGGCTGTCTTACTACATCCAAATGGCACATGTTGTCATTGGCCCAACATGTAGCTGATGTCTTAAATTAAGATGATGGCACATGCTTATCATCAATGATAACAGTCAGAATTGTTGATGTGTAGCCTGTTTAAAGATACGATCAGATTAAACTGTCTGATATTTTCCTAAGTTACCTATAAACGACACTTTTATTAGATTGGGAATTAAATTAGTCCAAGATTATCACATTTAGAAGAAAGCAGTGACAAACAAATCCCGGAGAAATGTTCATCACTTTCATTCGTTCTTTGAACACTGACAAATCTTTTTTGTAAAGAGCCCTTCGACCCTTTTCCGTTTGTGTTTGAATCCCCCTTTTTTCTACTTTGCCCCTACCCCTCAAATGACAAAATATTAATTATTCTGAAAACCATTGAGATTTCCCCTATAACCATTTATATTATTAAACCTTATGATGCCCCACCCACTCGCATGATAAAATGCTTTATATTCTGAAAACCATTGAAATATCCATCCTTTAATCAAATATATTACTACTCCGTGTGAAAAACAAATCATTTGGTACTGAAGGGGAGAGGGGTCTTGTTCCACCCCCTTATAAACTAGCAAAATACTATATTGTGCGGTGGAATCATTTAATGTCCCTGTGGCCTATTTTTAGGTATTTTCAACAAAAAAATATCATTCATTTACTTTCAGAATTATAGTGGAGAAAGTTCAAGTGTGCCTAATGTGGTGCAGGTCTTTGATCGAACTCTATGTTGTCAGGAGTACTACCAGTACAGGCCCTCGATCAGTTTTCTACTTTGATTGGCTTACTGACTCCTTCCTACTGTATGAAGCTACTTTATGGTTTTATTCAAACAAAATTCGTCCATGATGTCAGGGCTGCCCCATTTTACTTAAATACATTTATATTATACATGTTGAAAAATATATTAGTTAAAACACATTTATTCAACAAGCCAACCTGCATAATCCACAGAATTATAATGACCATCAGTTGATAAATATTAGTGAAAAAAAAAACGAATACATTTTAAAATCAAGCAAAGAGAGTTAGTTAGTCATGCTTTACTCCCAAGCAGCACGATTTCGGCTGTATCCGGGAGATGAACATGAAAGTGGTGATACAATGAACATGAAATGATGATGAGTGGAGGAAATGGGGACACGAGGCCATTCGGGTAGGAGAGTGTTGTCTGCCACTGGAAAAAAAAAGGAGTGATGGGTAGGGACGGGAAATTTAGCCTCCTGCATGGGGATCCTACTCTTACCGAGACCTGCAGCAGGGTTCTTTAACGTGCAAGGAACGTGACATTTTTCCCAACACGGTGCACCACTAGGGTTTGCGGTCAGGTTTTCCGCATTATCGCGTGGTAACCCCGCATCTTTTGATGTCAGGGCTGCCCCATTCAACCACCTGGGGCACACATCCCAGTCGCTTTGAGGACAAAGCGGTCTGACCCGATGTCAGGTTTCTGAGCCCTCTTTAATGCATTTTTACCGACAAGCTTAGCGCTGCTGCAGGCCTATTCGCCACCCGGAACCCACACGGATGGTTAGGAATTGAAATATACTTGCACTTTTTGAACATTTTTGTTGACATCACCGCAATCAATGTTTGACCAAAAAAAATACATGCAACGTACCCTCAGTTGTACATAGTAAACACGGATCCTTTCCCGAATCCTGGAAAGCACTGGATCTGTGTTATTCTCTACAATTATGGTAAAATCGACTATTTCTTTAGTCTAGGCAAACCTGCAGCGTACTACGGACATTCATTACTTGAATTCTTAAGAATGAATGGGACACACGTTAATTTTGTCCGAAGGCGTCTTCAATCATTTACTTCTGCTGTGTGTGGACTTTTTGTTATTTATTTTACTCTAATGAGATTATGTTTTTTTTTTGTACTAACCCTTATCATAAATGTATTTTTTTGTACTAACCCCTACCGTTAATTTTGTGTTTTCATCGACTATAACCCTAATTGTATAATTTTGTACTAACCCTCACCGTAAATGTATCTTATATGCTAACCCCTAACCCTAATTGTGTGCATTAGATTTTTTTTTAAATGATTGTTTTTTTAATTTTATCAGTATTTTTCATACATAATAGAAGGTTTTTTTCGGACAATTTGTCTGTTTATATGGAGTTCTATTTTAGGACTAACATGTTATAATTTCTAGCATACATTTGATTCTTAATTATTGTATTTTTATGTCACTTACTGGTATATTTCACAGAGCCAATGCACGTAGTATAGAATTTAGAATGAATTAACAACTGACAATTATGTTTTTTTTTTTCATTACAGCATTGATCAGGTAGTCCCCCTACCAGAAAGCCCCACAGCAGGCCCAAGCGGCATAAAAAACGGGTAAGTCTTAGAGACTTTTGTTTTATATTAGATTTTTTACACGTTAAAAAAAACACCGTATGTTTAAAATCTAGCAGTTCAGAGAGTACTCGATTTTCCATCAATCTAAAAAAAAACAAGGACGCTCAACCCAACTACTGCTCATATGTTAGACTGGTCATTTTATGTTATTCTTTTTGTTGATTAAATGTCTTAAAGAAAAACAGTATCTAGAAAAAAAACAAACATGTAAACTGTCTAATAGAATATTGTTGGCACTTATCATATATAGTATATGGATGAACTTATTTTATTGCGGCGTTAAAAGGGTATTCGAGGAAGACTGGAGTGTAGACTCTGTTTTCGTTTCACCACAAAAAAAGTGAGTAACGTCCATTTAAGTCGTTAATAGTATAGACCGCAATAAATTGTGCATTTTTGCGCTTTCCTTTTCAAGTTGTAACTGTTGCAAGTTTTACTGTTTGTTGTATACCAAATAAAGTATATAAGACTAGTTTTTGAATGTTTAATGTACTATCCCTTCACAAAGACCTAATCTAGAAGTATATATGAAATGTGGATGAAGTTTAAAAATACAGAACAGTGACACAAATGGCGATTCATATTATATTTAATGCATTTGCCGTAATGGCAAATTCATCCTCAACTTGTCCAACACCAGTGCATTGTCTAGCCTTTCTTGTTTACATAATTTATTCTGACGTCACATTTTTCGTCAAATAAGGATCGCAATGTATAAATTATAAATGTATGAACGTTTTCAGGAAGATTAATTAATACTTTCAAATGTTGTTAATTTTTAGGGCTTCAGTGATCAAAATACTAGGGTGGATAACTCTTTGAAATATGTTTTTTTAAGAAATGGTACCAAAATTGACGGTATTTGTACCAACATGCAGATCTTGAAATTCACAAAACGATCTTGTAAAATTGGCCGTGCATGCCAAAGTCCTTCTTAACAAGATGAAGACCTTTTAACGTAAGGTTTTACATCTATGATAACATCAATATATTACGTCAAGGTCGATTTTTAGGTAGAAAACTTAACTTGTCCAACAAATACAACGTGTCGCCTTCTTGTTTGAATACTGACGTCACAATTTCCGTCAAATGTGGTCCATGCTTAATAATATTCTAAGTGAGGATTAAAAATGGAAATCTGAATGCATTAGCGCCTTTGTCATCTTTGCTATGTCAGAGAAGGCTGGCATATAAGAAACTTGCATTTGTGAGTTTGCAAGTAAAACAAAACCTAGGAAAGATCATGAGAAACCAAATATGGTTACTAATTATTAGCTACAATAATGTAGCTCCTAAGACATCTATATATAACTTTATTCTCATAAACCATACATTTAGGTACAGAGAAATACTATGTACAATATATACAATAATACAGACATACAATGCAGCAAACAACATTATCACAAATTTCACATTATACATTCAATAAATATAATATAAAACAAGTAAGTTTTAGCCGGGAGGACACGCTTTTTTATTTATGATTTTTATCAACTTACACAGTTTAATTAATTTGAATCTATTTTTTGTTGCCATGATATCCTTAAATTTCAAGATATTTGGACTTCTAGTCAGCTGTTTACTGATCAGTTTCTTTCTATCATCTGATAAGGATCTACATTCTAAAACATAATGAAATTCGTCTCCTATACTTTCATTACATAGGTTACATTTTCTATTTTGTCGTTCGACGTTATTCCATCTTCCCGTTTCGATGGGAAGTTTATGATTGCATGTTCTAAATTTACAAAGTGATATAGAATCTTTTTTGTTCAGTGTTTCAAAATAATGCTCAAACTCGAAAGTGTCTTTAAAAATCTTATAATTTGCGGCTTTAGAGCAGTTTTGAACTTCGTCGTGCCAGATTTGTCGAAACTGATCAGTTAAACTTTCCAATATTATTTTCTTTAACCATTCAGAACTTTGAAAATGTTGTGAATTCCAAATATTTGTGTGTCCACATTCGTTAAAAATACTTTTGATGTGTCCAAGCCAAGAAAAGTTCACATTTTGTGTATTAAACAGATGTAACATAAGTTTGTAAATTAATACACATAGTTTTGTCTGTTTTCCAGACAATAATTTTGACCAATATGATACCATTCTTAATTTAATGTCAATATATAAAGGGAATCTACCCAATTCACCATATACAAAACAGTTTGGTGTAGAAGATTTTAAATTCAGTAAAAGTTTACAAAATTTCAAATGAACCTTTTCAATCAGGTGACAGTTTTTGAAACCCCAGGTTTCGCAACCATATAGCAATATTGGCTTAACCATTTTGTCAAATAAGTCTAACTGACAAGAAACTGAAAGGTTATGATACTTTCCTAATTTCAAGACTTCATACATTGCTTTTGTTCCCTTTTCCGATTGTGCTTTGATTGCTAAATTAAAGTTACCAGTTTTATTTAATTTGGTTCCAAGATAGTTAAAGTCCTTGACGATTTCTAGTTCTCTGTTTGCATATATAAAGCGCAAATTATTTGGCAATCTACCGTTTGAAAAGCACAAAATTTTTGTTTTTTCTATATTAACAGTAAGTTGCCATTCATTGCAATATTCATAAAAGCTATTTAATTGTGATTGGAGGCCATCTGCTGTTTCAGACATGAGAACTGTATCATCTGCGTATAAAAGTGCAAATAATTTTGCATAAACCCCTAAAATTGATTCAAAATCTTCGGAAATGGATGCAAGGCCTATGTTGTTTTGATTTTCTAAGAAAGATTCCAAATCGTTTAAAAATAAAGCAAAAAGGAAAGGGGACATGTTTTCACCTTGTCTGACTCCGTTATTACATGGGAAATAATCAGAATTTTCATGGTTAAAAACAATATTTGATTTTATGTTTTTATACATGTTCTGAATGACATTCAGCATCTTTCCATTTATATTATTTAATATTAATTTATGCCATAAGCCTGATCTCCACACTTTATCGAAAGCTTTCTCAAAATCTATAAATGCACAGAAAAGTTTCTTTTTTTTAAGTTTAAGAAGTTCGAAAAGTCCATGTAAGGTAAATAAATTGTCGATAGTGCAGTAACCTTGACGGAAACCACTTTGGTTTTCATTAAGAACAGAGAAGTTTTCAGAATATTTATTTAATCTGTTTGTAAGTACAGCTGTAAAAAGTTTTCCTAAACAGCTAACTATTGTAATAGGACGAAAGTTTTTAGGGTCTTTACCATCTCCTTTATTTTTGTATATAGGTTTAATGTTTCCAATAAGCCAGCTTTCTGGTACTATTCCTGTTTTGAATACTAGATTGAACAATTTTTCATAAATTTCAATAAATTCATTTGATGTTGATTTTATGTACTCATTAATTATTTGGTCTTCACCACTGGCTTTATTGTTCTTTAGATTCGAGATACATTTTAAAATTTCTTCTTTTTCGATGTACATGTTAATTTCTTCATTTATCTGGTTTAAGACTTGGTCGTCTAAGTCTGGGAAATTACCATTATTATTATTGGGTTCCTGATTTAAATCTCTAAAGAACTCAAATAACTTTTCAATAGGAATGTTTGGTTGCTTTTTAAAATTATCTCTTCTCAAAACCTTCCAAAACTCCTTCGAGTCTGTTTTCCTCATGCCTTTAAGTTTTCTTGACATATTTTCGGAGTAGTTCTTTTGACTTTTGTCCATTATATTTTTATATAGTTTTTCAGATTCTGAAAGCCTAAGTTTATTTATTTCCGTCTTATTTTTGGAATGTTTACGCTTGAACTTCCTATAGTTTTGTCTAGCAAATTTACATTCAAAATTAAACCAAGGTTTGTGATTAACTTTATTATTTTTGTTCTTTTTATGCTGTTTATAGGTCCCAAAAGTTGTTTTAGCACTTTCAATAAAAATGTCACCAAGTTGTTCAACTATTGAATTAATTTCGTTAATTGTCATATTAGTATTGTCATCTTGTAGTTTATCAATCAAGATATCTTTCTGAGTCCTATTTATATTTCTTTGGAATTCGTTGGCTTTTCTACCATCCCATTTTTTAACATTTACAATAGAAGGCCCTTCTTTGGAGTTCATTTCTCCAACACCATCGTTTTTTATAACACAATCGATACAGATAGAAAGAGGACAATGGACATCAGAAAATAATTTTGAAAATTCTATAACATTACAGCTAAGAAATCTATTTACAAAAACAGCACTACTTATACAATAGTCAACTACACTCGCATTTCTGCAAGTATAATTTCCGTCCTTGTCACCTTCAATCCTTCCATTTAGTATAAAAAAATTATTTCCTCTACAGAAATCTAATAATAGAGAACCAAACCTATTTTTTACTAAGTCTTTATTCTTACGTTCACGATTAATACCGGCTGAATCTAGAAAAATGACACCGTTTTCCATAAATTCATTTGCTGTATTTGAATGATCATTATCTTCAAATTGAATAAAATCACTTTCGATAGATGTTCGGCTATTGAAGTCGCCAACTAATGTTACGTTCTTATACTGAGATGACAAGGACAGATATTCATTTTCGATTTCGCTGTAAGCATCTGGTGATGAATAATTTGTATATTCGGGTGGAATATAAATAATACCAAAAAGAGCATCATTTTCAAGACCAAGTAGTGTTGAATCAATTTTAAACCAGAGTACAAATTTGCAGTCAGTTTCTATAGTTTTAATGAACCTATCAAGCCTTTCTTTATATCCTAACATGATTCCACCTGATTTTACCTTTGCAATCTTTTTACGGTTTTTCAGTTTGAAAATATAACCAGGGAGTTTTATTGTATCCTGGTCATCGGTTTTTGTTTCGACCATACATACAATGTCATGCCTATAAATTAATTCTTCAAATTCTGGATATTTTAATCTTCTGTTAATGCCACAACAGTTAAGTGATAGTACTTTCAATTTTTCTCGTGCCATACATTGGTCATTAGTGGGGCTGTAAGTTAAAGACGAGTTACAAGAGTAGCTTTGTTCAAATTCAGATTCATTATCGAGATACGTTTGATTCAAATTTGTAGAATCAGATAGATTAACTTGATCATCATCACCAGAGCTAACGATATCTTTACATTTAGTTATAACATTAGTTTGATTTATACAAATACAATTTACATTTTCACATTTACATAATTGACATAATAATGCATTTTCTTTATTTACAAAGTTAATGTTATGAGATGGGTAACGGTCTCCCTGGCTGTCCTAAGCGGTGTTTTCGGGAATATCAGTGGGTGGGGAGGAACCTTGTCTCTGTCTTTTCTTAGGGTTCACAGGGGTTCGAAACTTGTCTGGGGTCTTCTCCTTCTCCCTCTCTGTAATGAGTTCTGGTGTAAACTTAGCTGTGCGGGGTGAGCGTTGCAATGGTAGATTCTCATCTGGTGGAATATAGAGTTCACCGTCAATAAAGAGCTTGTCACGGACTAAAACAGCATCTCGCTCTTCTCGCTTAGCTTCTTTTAATATTGGATACAGTTTCTTACGCTTGTTTACTATTTCCGTGGGAAACTGCTCACTTATTCCAAAAGGCGTCCCTCGAAGTCTATATGCGTTTTGTAGGACAAGTTCAAGGTCTTTACGGTAGATAAAGCGTGCAACTATGGGACGGGCGTTGTTTCGGCCACGACGTCCAAATCTATGGACGTTACCAAACTCCACATAGTGACTGATTCCTAATAGCTGGCTCAGAAAACCGCGTAGTTTATTTTCAGTGTTCTCATTTGGTGTGTGAGCTATGCCTGAAAAAACTAAATTGTTTTTCATGCTACGGCATTGAAGATCTAATACCTTGTCATGCAATTCGGATAACTGTGACTTTAGGTTATGGATTGTTTCACCTTCGGTTACCGGTTGAATAACAGGCTGAACAATTGGCCTTTCCTCTAAGTCTTTTATTCTGATGTCCTGATGTATTAAGTTACATCTCATTACTCCTAACGGAGCAACGCCGAAAGCGAAATCACACCGGGCGCAATTCAATTAATTAGACGTCAAATTTGGTATTAAAATATCTTTTATATTATTTTAATGTCGAATTCAGTTTACATTTTCCGACATTTAGCGCAGTATAAAATATTTTCGTGAATAAGTCATTTTTTCAAGGATCTTGATCCTGAACTTTATAATGAAGTTTATACATGATTAGAGGTGGAGGAAACATCTACTACTATCCTCATCAACTACAATGACATCTTTATCCAGCTTGACACCCACTACAGTGACATCTCTATCCAGCTTGACACCCGCAACTACAGTGACATCAACGTTAACCAGTACAGTTACTGCACCTGTAATTATAGTTACTTGATTAGTGTAAAATATAAACAATACTCTGAAGGGATTATTGTTCTGAACAGACTTTGTTAATACATACATGTACATGTATAGAGTAATGCAAAAAGTATTAGAAATCAACTTTAGATCAGTTTTTATAACCAATACAGACTTGTTCAGTCAGGACTATGAAATGTTTACATAATTTGATTGCTCACAAGCCCTACATTTTCTTAATGAAAACCTTTTAACCACAGGCGCTTGGGTCCAGGATTTTATTTTATAATATATAACGTGTATATAAAAATTTTCATCTCGTCTATATACTATTTCCACAAGGCAAGAATGTTTGAAAGTTCTAAAAATAGAACTGACGGAAACTCCCTTTTTTCTTGTAGAAATATTTTTTACCATAAACAACTACAACATTCTATAACTCCTTTCAGCTATAACTCTCTTTAGGAAGCAAAAGTAAAGCATGTCAGTATGTATAAATCTCACATCGGGTCTTTTTTCCTACGAAGCGAAACAAAAGATCACCACGGACGGAAGTGGCCAAAGATTTTCAAGGGAAACCATATTCCGCCAAATAAAAGGACTTCCGAGTGACACTACATTAAGGTTAAATCTGGGCGAGTTCGAACAAATCATTTGGCGGAAAATGTGGACTCAATTTTATTTGAAATATTTTTACTGACGAGTTGGTAGTATAATAAAACGTACATACAAACTAGGACTCTATGGGTGTTCCATAAATTTTCAAAAAGACGTTCAAGGATAATAAATACGTGGTTATTTCATTTAAATGATAAAATTGGAAAAAGTAGAAGAATATTGTCTCCCTTTAAAATTTTTCACTACTTCCGTCCGTGGTGGTTTGTTTGGCTCGCTTCAGTGGAAAAAAGATTGGATTCAAAGTCATTGCGAATTGTTTCACGATAAATGTGTTCCCAATTGTGAGATTAAACTGAAAGGATTTAGAGAATCACCAATATTTCATGTAAAGCATTTGATTCTATGAGAAAATATGGGGGTTTTCCACGAGTAAATTTTGTTCTATTTTTAGAACTTTCAAACATTCTTGCCTTGTGGAAATAGTATATAGACGAGATGAAATTTTTATATACACGTATAATAAAATAAAATCCTGGACCCAAACGCCTGTGCTTTTAACCTGTAAAATAGATTAATACTTACTGTACATGTATATCACTAGTAACTGTATCAGTAGTGTTTTTGGTCTTTAGCTCACCTGACCCGAAGGGTCATGTGAGCTATTGTCATCATTAAGCGTCCGTCGTCCGTCCGTTAACTTTTCTTCAAAGATCTTCTTCTCTGAAACCACTGAAGGGATTGCATTGAAACTTGATACATGATCTTTAGGATGTCCTCTACCAAGTTTGTGAATTATATACATGTCGCGAAACCAACATGGCCACCGTTGCTAAAAATAGAACAGGGGGGGGGGTCAGACCATTGTTTTTGGCTTATAACTCGAAAAGTATAAGAGATAGAGAAAATCCGAAGCAACCTTCGTGTTCAGCATCAAAAGCTCTACAAATCTCTCCATTAAGTCGAAGTTGTGAAACGACTCCTTATAGGAGTTATTGCTCTTTAATCATCAAAATTGACCATTTTTGCAGTTTTTGGACTATATCTGGAAAACCGTTAGAGCTAGAGGAAAAGTTAGCATTGCAGAATTGTTAAGCTCATTGAGATCTACAAAAATGAATCGGATTCTAAATTGTCAGATCAGCCGTTTAAGAGTTATTCCCATTTAACTGTTTTTTTTTCCATTAATATACACTGATTTTCAAAAATCTTCTTCTCTAAAACCCCTGAAGGGATTGCATTGATACTTGGTATACATGATCTTTAGGATGTCCTATACCAAGTTTGTGAATTATATACACGTCGACCAACCAACATGGCCGCCATTGCTAAAAATAGAACAGGGGGTCAGACCATTGTTTTTGGCTTATAACTCCAAAAGTATAAGAGATAGATAAAATCCGAAGCAACCTTTCATGTTCAGCATCAAAAGCTCTACAAATCTCCCCATTGAGTCGAAGTTGTGAAACGACTCCTTATAGGAGTTATTGCCCTTTAATCGTCAAAATTGACCATTTTTGCAGTTTTTGGACAATATCTTGAAAACTGTTAGAGCTAGAGGAAATGTTTGCATTGCAGAATTGTAAAGCTCATTCAGGTCTACAAAAATGATTTCAGGGTCAATATTGTCAGATCAGCCATTTAAGAGTTATTCCCCTTTAACTGTTTTTTTTTTCCATTAATTTTAACTGATTTTCAAAAATCTTCTCTGAAACCACTGAAGGGATTGCATTGATACTTGGTATACTTGATCTTTAGGATGTCATCTACCAAGTTTGTGAATTATGTACATGTCGACCAACCAACATGGCCGCCATTGCTAAAAATAGAATAGGGGGTTAGACCATCGTTTTTGGCTTATAACTCGAAAAGTATAAGAGATAGAGAAAATCCGAAGCAACTTTTCATGTTCAGCATCAAAAGGTCCTAACAGGAGTTATTGCCCTTTAACTGTTTTTTTTTCTATTAATTTAAACTGATTTCCAAAAATCTTCTCTGAAACCACTGAAAGGATTGTTTTGCAACTTGGTATACTTGAATTTGTGAAATTTATTCAAACTTTGGTATAAGAGATAGGTGAGCGATTCAGGCTCCTGGGAGCCTCTAGTTTGTTTATAAATAGTATATTTTGTTCATAGCATAAAACATTTATTGGCTTACTTTATGACGTTGCTTCATCTTCATCACTGGTAAAAAAATCTGAATCCATTTGATTCTCTTGTTATTGTGTACGTGGGGTTTCCTCCGATTCCACAGAGGCGCTTTCAACTGGTGCAATGGAGGGTAATGTATTTGTCAAATCAACTGCCCATATAGGTTGCTCCAAAAGAATCTGTGCTAAGCTATCCCTATATAAATATAAATAATTATTTTTATGCCCCATCTACGAAAGTAGAGGGCCTATAATGTTCGGGTCTGTTCGTCCGTCCGTTCGGATGTCCGTCCCAAATCCCATATTTCCAAATTTGCACTTACTGACAAATGCCACATCAATCATATTGGTATGGAAGGTGCATCTAGTGATGATAAGAACATTGCATGCTTCGGATGCTGGATGTGACCTATATTTTGTGCATGAATGATCATGTACAGAAAAATGGTTAAAGTCTATTCCCTCTAACTGACAAGTGCTACATCAACCATATTGGTATGGTATGCGCACCTAGTGATGCTAAGCACAATGCATGCTTTGGATGCTGGCAGTGACCTATATTTTCCGCATGAATGACCACTTATAGAAGAATGGTCAAAGTCCATTCCTTCTTGCTGACAAATGCCATAGTAACCAAATTGGTATGGTAGGTGCACCGAGTGATGCTTAGCACAATGCATGCTTCGGATGCTGGATGTGACCTATATTTTCCGCACAAAAGACCACTTAAAGAAGAATGGTTCAAGTCAATTCCTCCTTACTGACAAGTGCCATACAAACCAAATAGGTATGGTAGGTGCACATAGTGATGCTTAGCACAATGCATGCTTCGGATGCTGGATGTGACCTATATTTTCCGCATGGATGGCCTCTTAAAGAAGACTGGTTACAGTCCATTCCCACTTACTGACATGTGCCACATCTACTCTATTGTTATGATAGGTGCACCTTGTGATGCTAAGCACAATGCATGCTTTGGATGCTGGCTATGACTTATATTTTCCGCATGAATGAACACTTAAAGAAGAATGGATAAAGACCATTCTTTTTTTACTGACATGTGCCACATCAACTATTTTGGTATTGAAGGTGCACCTAGTGATGCTTAGCACAATGCATGCTTCGGATGCTGGCAGTGACCTATATTTTCCGCATGAATGACCACTTATAGAAGAATGGTTTAGTTAAAGTCCATTCCTTCTGACTGACAAGTGGTTTAATAGCAACCATGTTGATGCTTTAGTGATTGTGGAAAAAAATAAATGTTGCGAGATGGGGCATTATGTCTTTTGGACATATTCTTGTTTAAATAGGTACACGAAGTCAAGATGTCGTCAGAATATTGGATTATGACAGCAACAGGGTTTGCAGTCTTTACTTGGTAAGAAAAGTTCTTTCTAAATTCAAATATTTTTAAGTTCAAGCTTAATGCAATGTACAAGAAAAAAGGAAGAATGGTTGAAATCTATAACATATCTCCAGTCTATATGTCTGACATTGTCTAACAATCCTTTTTTTTTACCATACATAATATAAAATTTACATCTGCATATATGTCTCTCATAAACTTATATATAGTTGAACACACTTCCAAATGGTAGGGAGGAACAACTCCTCTTACTGAACCACACAAAAAAATATACAAAGTGTAGTGTACTCTTCATTTGAACTTTTTTAGGTGAATTACTGAGAACTTTACTTCGCTTGGTAATAGTAAACTCTATATGGTCATTGTAGGGTCTATAGTATTCGGTAGCTATTATATCCATAAGTGGATAAAGCGGAGAAGAATAGCGAAAACCTTGGTATATCGACAAGCCCCCACAGAAAGACTGAAGGAACAAACATGTCGTACCCTAAGGGGTGAAGATGAAGAATCTTCTGTTTAAAAAGTTTATGAAGCCATTTTGAAATACCATTTTGAAATATTATATGTTAGAAAAAAAGCAAAGTGATTAACCATGGCACATTATATATGTATGAAATATAGTGGTTAATTTTACAAAATGTTTTTACTCCATTTTATAATCTTCATTACTAGTATTTAGATTCATTCATACATTGAAAGTAGAATGAGTTTAAAGTCAAATTTGGAGACTTAATTTTTTTAAAATTATTTCATTATTTTTTAGATATGTTTAACGTTCTGGCAGTTGTTGTTATATCATTTGTGGGGCTAGCATATCGCTTCTACAATGAACTAGTAGCAATTTTTGTGGAAAATAACCAACAAGTTCCTGTTGTGCTACAGCAAGCCCCTAACCACAAGCTCCCCAGCCATCTATGCAACTGCAAGCTCCCCCACCACCTGTGCGACATATTCGCCCAAAAAGAAATACACGTCCTCCAAATAGATATGGTGAGTGAGTTGGTGTTTTACGCCCGTGCAACGCTATATAGGTTATTTACAGGCGATGAACATGAAAAGGGTGATAAAATGAACATGAAACGATGATGATAAATGAAATATGGGGGTGGGATGGGAAACAAAGGACCGGTAAATTTTGAAGAACCACAGGAAAAGGGGAGAAGTGGGTAGGGGCGGAAAATTTAGCCTATGTGGTGCACTACTGGGCGGTCCACAAAGGGGTCTTTTACGTGCATGAAGCGTGGCACTCTCCACACACGTTGGCCCACTATGGTCGGCGGTCAGGGTTTCCGTATTATAGACCTGACAACCCCCGCGGACGAGGGCTACCCTATTCAGCCACCTAGGGTACACACTTGGTCGCTCTGTGGGCTGAGCACTGACCCGACGTCAGAATCCCAAGACCCTTAGTCGCCTCTTACGACAAGCTAGGCTCTGCTGCGGGCCTATTCGCCACCCGGGCCCCGCACGGGCCCACTTTTAAAGAGATCGATTGCAATCGATTTTAGCGTTTACACCCCCAAAAAGATCGATCTTTTTGAGACTACCTCACGAGGTAGTCTTTTTTAGTTCGATTGAAGATCGATCTAAGTCGTTTACACTAACAAAAAGATCGATCTTTTTTGCATCGATTAAAAAAAGATCGATCTTTTCGTCTAGTGTAAACGGGGTCTAACAAAACTACCGTCTCAATAAATTGTATAGTTTATATTATTACCATCAACTACTGTGGTTTCATTATTATTCGTGGTTTTCGTGGGTGGGAATCATTTTCACAGTATTGTATAGATAGAGTTCAGGTAAAGGATAGTACAGAAAAAACGTACAATTAGGGTAATGGTTAGTGTGAAACATATAATTAGGGTTATATTTAGTATATAACACACAATTAGGGTTACGGGTTAGCGTATTAAGATACACTTAGGGTTAGGGTTAGTACAAAGTCATACAATTAGGGTAAGGGTCGATGAAAAAACAAAATAAGGAGAAGGGGTTAGTACAAAGAGATACAGTTCAGGTTAATGTTTGTACAAAAACGTACAATTAGGGTTACGGTTAGTGTCTGTGAAAACACAAAGAAAAGGGTAGGGGTTAGACCAAAAAGATATATTTATGGTCAGGGTTTGTACTAAAACATACAATTTGGGTTAGGGTTAGTGTAAAACATACAATTAGGATTAGGGTTAGTATAGTTAGTTAGTTATTGCTTTACTCCCAAGCAGCACGATTTCGGCTATATCCGGGAGATGAACATGAAAATGGTGATACAATGAATCTTCAAATGTTGTAGACGAAGAACCAGTTGAAATAGCTGATGATGAAGTAAGTGTTCTGGACTAAAATGTGATTTATTTTTTTAAAAGTTTTATTTTCTTTCTGACATTTCCAATAGTTAATACTTATTGATTGAGTATGAGGGAAACAGATAGATTATTTCACCTGGAAATAAACAGCAGAAAAAATGATAAGAATTATTGTAAAGATATTGTATATGCATTTATCATGTTATGAAAGAAAAAAATACTGAGGTGCAATGTACAAAAAATCAAATGTAGGGATAAAAATTAATTGGTTAGATAACTACTGAGTAAAAGAAAACTGAATTAAAAAAAAAACTTAGTCATGACCATGCTTCATCTTTTTTATTCTTTTTTTTTGTTTTAAGATCATTTGATATACATTTTTATGTACATGTAGATATAGCTATGCATGTGTATTTTAATTGACATTAGCAAACTACCAATTGACATATACATGTACTTTTAGCCAACTCTGCCACGTCTTAGAAGAAGGGAACATATGATGAATCTATCACTTACAGAGGTTTGTATCTGTTATGTAACCATGAAAATTTTCATTCCTGCTGAACATGTTTAACATTTTGTTTTTATCCTGGATTTAGAAACAAGCTAAATTCTTCTATAGTAATCACGTTTGGCCTGAATTAAATTACGTTCAATTTATAATTGATATATGAAATGATTGAATTGATCTTGATTTAGAAAAAGCCCAATTTTTGTATTGAGTAAGTTAAGAAGCTTTAGAAATTCAAATTAGCTTCCAAATCTTTGGGAAGACAGACAGATTATACATGTATAGATGATAATGAGATGGGGAAAAGGTGTATATGGCAAAACCTACATCAACAAGCAGTATTTAAATTTTAAAAATTCACAATGGAAATATATAAATAATATTTGTTTGATTTACATTATGTACATGTAGATGACCCAAGATGATACTTTAATTTGTATAGGTAAAGGAAGATCCTATCAAGGTGGCTAGAGTTCTACTTCAATCAGAGGATTGGGTTGAATTTACTGTTTTATGCAACCAAATTGCATATCTAGAAAATTCTGTGCCTGATTTACCAGCTGTACATTGGGTTGCAGAAGACTATAGGTAATAAGATAAAATGTACTGGTTGAATATTTCTTCTTACATAACAAAGTTAATAGAAAATAATGAGATGCGTAAAAAATGTATATGGCACAGTCCACATAAACAAGCGACAAAAATCAATCTGTCAAAAATATCACTTATATGAAGTGCTGTACTGCTTCACTACAACAATGCTCCATTATGTTGAATGTGACCAACTTGTTTTTTTACAGAAAATACATGTAGAAGGATTGCAAGTGCTATAAGCCATAATAGCTTCTTTAACTTTTGTATATTCCATTTAACATATTTATTTTATTTTTCAGTGGAAATGATTTGCAAGATGTGGTCGACCCATGCAAGCATTACAAACAACAGCTGATGGGAAATGTTTGTTTAATGCACTTTCTATTATTTTTAATGGGAACGAATGCATGGGTTTGTATTACAGATTGCTTGTTATTGTCCATACAGCAGATCGTCTATCTGAAATTGCCAAATATGTAAGTGTACAAAAAGTACTGTTAATTGTTCCCATTCAACATTATTTAATTTTTTTTGTAAAAATAAGAGATCTTTCAATGATTATAATGGTCCTTTTTTTTTGGACATTGGTCATTTGACTAAAGCAACAGTTGATTCGATTATCAATATGACACAACCACTTGGTCATTTAAATTTAGAGTTTGCTAAACTTGTTCCAAATTCAATCTAGTCCTGCCTAATTACTTATTTATTTTATAAATGAATAACATGACTTCTTACCAAGGAAAAAAAAACATCAATTTGAATTCTTTACTGAAAAATAACTCCCTTTAACTGTTTTTAGATATATAAAGAATATCAGGACTCCTGGATTTTATATGCCAGTATGATATCAGACTCTGATGTCTCAGAAACTGATTCACCAATTGACTGTCTGGAAAGAATTTTTAGAGCAGAGGCTTTGGAAACTCTAAAAAGCTTTTACAGAGATTGTTGTAAGTTCTTAGAATGGAAAAATTAGCATACTTAATATAAGCTTGATCTGAGCTGTTTTATGTACTATCCTGCTCGAGAAAGGGGAATCGAGTTATTATGATGTTGACCTTTCTCTTTGTACATGTCTCCTTTTCAACCAATGATTACACTGTAAGACAAAACGTTGAGATATTAGTTAAGTAATGTCATTGTGCAACGGCCACCCGAATTGGTACATATTTAAGAAAAAAATCAGCCTAAGTTATTAAGTTAATAATAATGTTATTTAAAAAATTGAATGCACATTTAGAATCACCTTTTAAACAGCAAAACTGGTACTTAATATACCCTAACATGAAGATTACCATTCTTAGGATTTTGAATTGCATTACTACCTCTAATTAAAAATATTGTGTAGAAAGTTGATATCTGTCAACATTTGTTTAGTGTTGCATAGATTAGCATTTTAAAGATTTATATTTTGTGATAGAAGTATGCAATAATTCTCATCAATATTCCATATCTATTAATGAGATTTTTTTTATTTTAGCTATTTTCCATATTCATCTGGTGGAACATGTTTTTAACAGGCCATTGCAGCAGCATTCTTCTATTGATATACTTCCCCCAGTAGATGCAACAAGCAGACCAAGCTTCCATTTGGCATGGGTTCCTTCACCTGCCAACAGAGCTTATATAGTATAAAACTATTAATTTAGTTATGCTGTATATCGATATTACAAGGAGTCACCTCTCTTCAGCAGTATTTAAATCAAAATATTGGAAGGTCAAAACCAAAATACTCAAAGACCATGTGCAGGAGAAGAAAAGAAACCTGATGTTTTGAACAATTTTGAATTCAACAATCTTGAATTTCAATGACAAAAAATATTAGAAATTTATTGGTAAATTCCTGTCACCAGTTTCGTGATTACCCTCGAGGACCTCTGGTCCACCAGCAGCGGTTATCTACCCAGTTGTTTTCAAAATAGTTAGTTTGGTTGTGCTGTATATGGATATTTCAAGAATAATATTTCTCTAATAGTAGAACATAAGCACATTATGACAGATTTTTACATATAATTCTTCGTATGTTTTTGTGTCTTCATGTCAGAACTTTTGTATTTGAGTTATGAAAATGCAATTTAATATGTTTTTCATGCAATTTTTTATTTGTCTACAGCATAATTCTTGAAACTTAAATATAATTGCATACAATGGCAGAATGTTTGTTTTTGTTTGTGTCTTCAGACTGGAGCATTTTTTAACTTTTTGTCTGTTTGGCTTTGTCATTTTTTGTGTAAACAAATTTATCAGAAAACAGTTCCAATTTATTTCATTAAATCTTGAATCCAATTCATTATAATATTGATAAACAATAAATAATTTAATTAATAGAACAATTCTTCTTTACCATTGAAAAACACCTTTTTTTTACAAAGAACTCTTTCTCATTAAAAACCAACATGAAAATTTTACTCAACCTTCCTAACTTATTGTGGGATCAAAATGTTATAGACAATACGTTTCAGCATGGAATCGTACCGTGCGGGGCCCGGGTGGCAAATAGGCCCGCAGCAGAGCCTAGCTTGTCGTAAGAGGCGACTAAGGGTCTTGGGATTCTGACGTCGGGTCAGTGCTCAGCCCACAGAGCGACCAAGTGTGTACCCTAGGTGGCTGAATAGGGTAGCCCTCGTCCGCGGGGGTTGTCAGGTCTATAATACGGAAACCCTGACCGCCGACCATAGTGGGCCAACGTGTGTGGAGAGTGCCACGCTCCATGCACGTAAAAGACCCCTTTGTGGACCGCCAAGTAGTGCACCACATAGGCTAAATTTTCCGCCCCTACCCACCTCTCCCCTTTTTCCTGTGGTTCTTCAAAATTTACCGGTCCATTGTTTCCCACCCCATCCCCATATTTCATTTATCATCATCATTTCATGTTCATTTTATCATCCTTTTCATGTTCATCGCCTGTAAATAACCTATATAGCGTTGCACGGGCGTAAAACACTAACTCACTCACTCACTCAGCATGGAATCCTTTAATCATTTTAGGCAATTATATAAAAGAGTGTATTCAAACTAAACAAAGGCATTTTTTGATACTCGAACAAAAATTTAGAACGTTAACCATTAGTGAAACAAATTCCTTCTCTCTTATTATCATGAATTATTGCCCCTTTTAGAAGATAGATATTTTTTTATTTAATAACCTTTAGTTCTCTTTAATTTTTTAGATATTAAAACCTCTGTATCTTAGTTCATATCAAAAACTAGACAAGTGTGGCCACTTACGGTATGTGTCGCCTGTCGGCACCACTTTGAAACTCATTCACAATCTATCTAGGTCTTTAGTGTCTGCATACTCAATATCAGACGCCTAAGTATAATACCTGTCAAGTAATTAACTTTTGATAAAAGTCTTACAAAGAAACCTTAAGATTAATATAAAAACCTGAAATCACAGAGTTATTGAAGCCAAAGTGTCTGTACATGAAATATAAAATGCCTTAGTACATGTACCATACTTTTAAAGTACTATATTTTCGTCACAGATGAGACAAAAACCTGTGAGCCAATGCTCACAAATAAATAGCTGTCTCAAATCATACAACCAAATAATAATCAATAAAATGCAATTTTTTAAAGGAACATGCAGATCTGAATTATTTCAGTTAATGTGAAAAAGTTACATTAAAATCCATTAAGAGATATATACAAGTTAACAAAACCTAACACTTTTTATATCAAGTACTAAAGCAACTAATCTTTATATCTGACAGTCAAACCCTGAACTAAAATCAGCATCTTAACATAGTTTGAACATAAATAAAACAATTACACATAACAGTTACTAATACTATTTCTTTATATCAGTCAAATTTTGTAAAATACAAATAATGATGAATAGATCGGTACAAACAAACTTTAGCTTGGGCTTGTTTTTTAACATTCTTATTCCAAAGAAAAAAGAACAATGTTTCATAAAGTTATCTGCTGTCATATATGAGAGCTGGTCTTTAATCCTCTTTAAAACTGCATTAGCCTGTTCATTAGCTTGGCTATTCATGTCAGTCAATAACGGATACATATTTAAACAGTATCCATAGCTACATCCTGTAATAAAAAAATATGTAAAAGTGTAAGCAAAACTGTGATTTCAGTATATAACTTATGGAATATATCATTCAAAGGTTTATTAACAAATACATGTAAAAAATCTAAAAAAAAAAACAGGTCTAAGTTCAAAGGGCATAACTTCCACTTAATTTTGAGGATCAAAATTTCCTGGTTTCTATGAATTTGGTTCAGTAGTTTCAGAGTTGCACTGAAAAGATGATAAATGAGGATTTTTAGCATATTACTAAGTTCAAAGAGCCATAACTCCAACAAAATTTGAGGATAAAATTTCCTGGTAAGATGCACAACTTCTTATGGTGTGCTTCCTATATAACAAGTTTCCTTGAATTCGGTTCTGTACTTTCAGAGGTGTTGGGCTGATAAACTATGTGAATGACAGCCAGGATTAAAACAATATGTCTCCCCACAAAAGTTGGGGGAAGACGTAAAAACTAAACGTAAAATGAAATATTATATTTCATTATATAAAATTAAAATAATAATTAATTACCAGTATGATTATCCCAATGTAGTCTGTCTACTAAGAATATGGTGTCTTTAAAAAAAGTGGATCCCTACTGATGCAGTATGCATGTAATGAGCATGCGTTATCATAAACTACTATTTTAGGAGCTGAAAAAGGTAATAAATATAATGTGTTTTGTATCTGAGAATTAGTCAAAATAATGCTTCCATATAATCATTATTCAAACTTGGATCCAGTGGTGAATGTACCTATTTCAACCCATTTTTAAACTAATATATCTATGAGGCAGGTTACACAAGTGCACTCCAAAAGTTACATTGTATCTTCTAATATTTACAAGCTAAAATAAATAAAAAAATGTTTATGATGCAATATAATAAAACAATTTGTAATTGAAAGTTAAACACAAACTAGTTTTCATGTGGGTAAAAAGAAAGTTCAGGAAAAAAAGGTTGCTTATTGGACGTCAAAGGAAAATTAAGCTCATAGTACTACAAAAATATTGACTTCTCTATCATTGTCGTTCCGTTCAGGAGCATAATAATAATACGTCCCTATTTATGTGACTTCTAACTCGAAAGATGAGTTGATGTTGCTGACTCCACTGCAGATAAGTTTTCGCATGTGCCTTTTTGTATGATGATAATTTTTTTAATAATGATTTTTGTCCATATACAACATTTTTTTTAATGCTATACCTTTCCTAAATCTTGTCCTAAATATTGTAAATGGAATGTTAGGAGATTCGTTTGACTGCATTACTTGAAATCCATAACATACTCCTGAAAATATAAAGAATGAGAATTGGGAATATATTAAATTTAATACAATTTTTCAAGAATTTGTAAATAATCATTGAATTTCAATGAAATTTGGAATCCAAGACAACTAATGTTCTGCGTTATTATTAGTTTGATAAACCTTTTTCATATTAGCTTACATTGTATGCAGATATTGAAAATCACCAGTTAGGTAAATTCATGAAATTATCTATGTGTTTTTAACAGCAAAAACTAAGGCTATGACATTAAAATCATTTTACTTTACAATTTGTAAAAAGCTTGCCAAGATGTTCCATGAGTTGACAATTATATTTGGCTTTGCAAGCACAGTAAAAAAGCTCTATAAATATATGTCCTGCACTATATTTCACATACTAGTATATAATTTTATTTACCATGAGGACAATACACTGTAAATACTCCTGGTAATAGAGATGGATGTCCTTTATATTTTTTTTAACAGGATTCAGGCTTTGCTCTGTTAGTATCCATGGGATACACTCCTCTTGGTCTATATGGTGGCAGTGTTGGAAAAAAAAGCCATCTTATCATCATTTATTGGCATTCCCTCAAAATCTAGACTTTGAGAGTTATGGAATGGATACAGTGATATATCCAACAGTTCCTCTAATAGAGGGATCATTTCATTAGGAGCTTGTGAGTCACTGCACTGTTCCAGAACATCGAATAAAATAAGAATGTTGTGGTGCAGTTGTTGCCATTTCTCTAGATCTTCTTTTATTCTACACCCAGAAATTAAGTCTTTCATCAAGCTGCACACCACTTCATTAGGATGTATATATCCACACACAGGAGATGATGATGCAATTGACATGACAAAATTTCTAAGTGAAGAAGGCAATCTCATTGATCCATCATCAACAGACTTTATGAATACAAACAATGCTGGATGTTCTTTAAGCAGCCTAAACAATTCTGTCTTTTCTTCAGTGATCAGAATTTTATTTGACTTTCCACGAACCATTTCCCCTCCTGATGCATATCTGTGTAACAGATTTCTGGCTCTTGGGTTGGGTAGAAAGATACGATCACTAAACATAAAAATAAAAGTCCTTCTAAGTAATTTTGGAATGAAAATTTTTACTTTTAACTTCTATTCTGTAAACTCAAAACAAAAACTATGCGTCTTAATAACAGAAAAAATGAACAATAAAAGAAACTTGCATAAATTAAAGGAAAACAAACAAAACAATTCGGACGTTAACATATACATGTACAGAGCACATATGAAGTCCCAAGCCAGAAGTTTTTATTAAAGTACTTGTTGTCTTTGCTATTTGCTCTCTGTCAATTAAGAAATGGGATGTTTTTAGGATTGCGATTTTGAATCATAGGCATCATATTTAATCTACATGTAGATATAGTGCCAAACAGCAAGCAGCCACCACAGGTCATATTGAGGGCTGCTGGCGGTTTTCCATTGTAGATATTTTTAAATGCCATGTTCGAGTATACATGTTAACTACACTTATTCCAATTGTTGTAAACTACAGGTTTAGAGTTCATATCTGCTCCCTGATATCAATGGATATCAGCCATGACTTACTGACAGTGACTTACCAGTACATGTATTCTACATGTTATGCATACATGTCATAATAAAAAAAAAATAAAACTAAAATTTATTCTTCTTTCTTTATCATGATTATCTTCTTATTAAACATGTACTGTACATGTCACAGTAATAATGCGACAGTATGTATGTTATTATAGAACAAAAGTTATCTTGCACAAAGTTTTGCTATATAATACAATTTCATTCGTGTGTACGTAAATACACCCTCCTACAGTTTGTCATTTTGTGATTCATGAAGAGCATTTTGTACTAAATATGATTATATAAACCTGAGTCCACAACATTCCAGTGAGAAGTACATGTGCAATCTGGTTTTTAATCATAATATAATGGAAAGGGAGCATACATTTGTGTTCATTTTTGTACATGTACTTTCAAAATAGATTGAGCAACCATTTGATCATTTTTTAGCGGGTGGGTGGAATCTAAAATAAAAGGACAGTGGATCCCAGCCGATGCCATTTTATCATTTTTAAAAGAAACTGATCAATACTCAAAATTATTATTCTTGAAATAAAATCACCATTTGTAAGTCCTTTTGTTGCTATATTAATTAATCTTTCGCTCGTTTTGGTTTAGTTTTATTTTTGGCTATTGCTGTAAATGGTTTTAGTTTTTAGTGTGTTTATTTTAAATGTTTATTTTATCTATTTATTTTGTAGTCATAATGTTTGTTTTATCTACGGTCTTTTGACTTTGTTTTATATCAACGTGTTATTTACATAATTATTTCAACCTGTTTATGTCCCGATGATGGCTGCAATATCGCCGACGGGACATTAAACAACTAACAATCAATCAATCAATCAATCTCTGAAACTGCTTGGCCAATTGCAGCCAAACTTGAGATGGTTGTTCCTTAGGGTATTGTGCAAAAAGTTTGCGTTGGGATTTTTGATACATCAAAAAACATGGCCGCTGTTACTAAAAATAGAACAGGGGGTCAAATATAGTTTTTTGCAAATAATTCAAAAACGGTCACAGATATCAAAATTCTGGCATGGGGTAAAAGTGATCAGCACCTTAAGATCTACCTGCCTAGAAATTTTCAAAAAGATCCAACAACCGATGTAGGAATTATTGCCCTTTTTCTTGATTTTTTTTCAAAATTTTGCACTTATTTAGCCCTATATCTTGAAAACTGAACAAGATATTTAAATAATTCAAATTGCATATGATTAAGCACGTCAAGATCTACGTTTCATGTAATTAGGTCAAAACTGTAGAACCATTTCTTTTAGGAGTTATGGCCCTTAAAGCGTCAAAATTTACCATTTTTCATTACTTTTCCCCTGAATTTCAAAAATGAACTTGTCTGACACTATACATCCAACTTCAACCAAACTTGGGACAGTTGTTTAATACCATAATTGCTACAATTCTATCGGGACCTGGGATTATGAAAGATCACAATACAGGTAGTTCAAAATTATATATATATATAAATGGCCCAATAATTAGACGATAGTACTCATTGTGTTTTATTCTTTTCAGAAATAAAATAAAAGAAATCAATTTGCCAGTGCACCGTATGCGCGAACTTGAGATGTTGGTGGCAGGGGGAAATTTGACGGTCTAGTTCTAGGCCAACGTTTAATTACGATGGTTCCCAGAACTGGATATCTAGTGAAAATGACGTCTTTGGAATAACGAAGCAACTTGCAGGGACACACAGTACTGTTATAACCGTAAGTTTCAAATGAAACTATACATATATATGTACTCAAAATTTAAACTCTATGATTTCAACATAAGACACGAAGGACCGAAACTCTTCGAACGAAACAATAATGATACATTATTTAAGTATACGAAAACATGCACATTAACGGCTAGCTAATCTGTTTCTGGTGATCGTGCTTATAATATAAACGATTTAATGGTAGACATAAATATTTTCGTGTTCTAGTAAATGGTTGTATAATTTGAGTTCTATTATGATTTCCAGTATGTTTTGCCTGAGAAATATACATTGTATTTTATCTCGTATCTTATTTCAGGGGAGGATGAAACAAATGAAATCCACACCACCAATTCGTCGTGTCAATCTTATAGTGTTATATCTCCACTTTTTGTCAAAAATGAGTTATTAGTCCAACAGGACTTAGCTACCTATGGTACATCTCCCTATAAAGTTATATAGGATAAAAATGCCTGGTTTTGATATAGTTGTTATTGTTAAAATGTTACATCTCCAGTTTAAAAACAATATAAAGAATTATAGTGGTATAAGTCCTGACCAATTAGAATGCCTGATATAAGACCATGTGACCAAAGTAAGCAAATGAGGTAGATATGAAGCCATGACAGACATGTGAGTTACATTTTAAGCTATTCAAACTATTAACGAGACCCAATAACACAATAAATACGGTCAAAAATATTTGGTATTTCATAAATCTTATACTTGTGCATTTTAAAAAATACCAAATCTCTTAATTATCTAAAAAAAAACACAAAATGGAGATGAAACATTATAAGATAAATATTTTTATAAATTGTTTGGAGTTAAAACAGTATAACATAAATATTTTTACATAGTTTTTTGGAGTTACAACAGTATAATTCTTGTGTTCTAAAAAAGCATGTAATGATTTTCGAAAGGGGGCGTTGACTGACCAAAAAAAGGGGGCATTATCATTATTTTCTCTATAATCAACCAAATTTGTATTTCATAAGGGGGATCTCCTCCCTTAAATCAATCTGGTGATACTTCGTGCTTGAATTTAAAATTTTTTTTCACTTAATTGCTTTGATGTTTCTAAAAAAATTATGCACATGATATGTTGTCTTTTCAGATGTTCCCTGACATTGGAAGATCTTCCCGATGTAGTCTTGATACGAATATTCTTCTTTATTGACTTGGAAGATTTGCTTCTTGTAATTAACAGAGTCTGCACAAAGTTTTATAGCATTATTAAAGCAACACCAGTTTTATGGAACATTTTTGAATTTTATGGTCCTTTGACATACACAGAAGATGAATTGCCATATATTTTTAAATATTCAAGAAAGTTTAAAGTGTTCAACATAGCATACTCGTCTTACAGTGGCCCAATAGCATTGTTTGATTACTTTTGTACAACACAATTGAGTCTTGCAAAGAACTTAACCTGGTTGAATCTAACAGGAACTCCAATTTCAACCACCTGTTTTATAAAGTTTTTAACAAACTTAGAAATACTTGACCTTTCACAATGTGAACATTTGAACGACATTGATTTTCTTGTTATAGCAAGTTGTCACAAACTGGAATGTGTGTATTTATCATTTAATAATATTTCACCAAAGACTGTTGCACATATTGTAGAAGGTAAACCAAATTTGCAGGTCCTTGATATTTGTGGTATTTTTTTAAAGTACACCGATATAAGAAACATTCTCAGTAAATGTTACTGGTCATTAATGTCGCTTTATCTTAGCCTTGATTCTACTGTTGACGAGGACGATTTTAGCAGGTTTATGCACTTTAATTACATTGACTTGTCATATCACATCTACAAACAACGATAAAAATGAATTCTGAACAATTGCAGTCCGAGGCTTAGGTACATTATATAACAACCGAAGACGAGTTATCCGCAATATTAGCAAATGCAGATGATACTTCAACTGTTATTATCATTAATGAAGCAATAGAGAGCAACGAGCCGGCTTCAACTTTGAATCACGACCATGAAATACAAGAAAATACGGTTCAAATAACAGATACAATTGACAATCAAAACAAAAGAAGCAGAAAAAGGACAGCAGATACAAACAGTTGGAAACAAAACATTAGAAAGAGAAGGAGGCAATCAGGTTTAGAATATGTTGAATTCACGGGCAAAAAGAAACGCAAACGAGAAATTCACACTTCAATGAAAGATTGCAGTGGAAAATGCAAATTTAAATGTAATAAAATCTCAAAAGAGGAAAGACAATCAATATTTAACCTTTTCTGGTCATACACAGACTCGGAAAAATCGGCATTTTACGCCTCTTATGTAGAGAAAAAGGAGAAATGTAGGACAAGAACCACAAATGAAAATTCAAAGCGTAAATTTTCTTATGCCTATTATCTTAGTCCGAAATCAGAAAAAGTTCGTGTATGTAAAGACTTTTTCCTTCACACACTTGACATAAGTGCAAGGAGAATACAGTGGTTCTTTGAAAAGAAATTTCCAACATTTCAAGACAAGAGAGGAAAGCACACGAAAAAGAAAGTTTCTGAAGAGGCAAAGGCATATATTCGAGAGCATATCAGCTCATTCCCCAAAGTAGAATCTCACTATTGCAGAGCCATTACAAAAAGGGAATATCTTGATCCATGCCTTACTTTGAGCAAGATGTATGAATTGTATGTTTTCAGTTGTAACACTAACAATATCTCACCAGAGAAAATTCATACATACAGAAACATTTTTAATAAAGAATTCAATTTAGGTTTCCACATACCAAAGAAAGACAGATGCGACATCTGTGAGGAGTACAAGGCAAGTGCAAACATTGCTCAAATTAGCACTGAATTACGACAGAAGTACGAAGCTCATATCATTGGTAAAACACAAACAAAAGAAGAAAGAGATAGAGATAGAAGTAGTAATAAAGCTGTGCTCTGTTTTGATATGGAAAATGTACTTTCATGTCCTAGAGCAAATATTTCAAATTTCTTTTACAAGCGAAAACTAAGTGTTTATAATCTAACAGCTCACTTGTCTACAAACAAGAAAGCGTATAATGCGATTTGGAGTGAGCATCAAGCTGGTAGAGGTGCCAATGAAATTGCCAGCGCTCTTCTGAAGATTTTAGAAAAGGTTATGGTTGACTATCCTACACTAGAAACGCTTACACTATGGTCTGATTCTTGTATACCACAAAATCGAAACTCAATAATGAGTACAGCTTTGCAGCATTTTTTACAGAACTCATCAAGTCTAAAGCAAATTGAACATAAATATTGCGAACCTGGCCACTCATCTATTCAAGAAGTAGATGCCATTCATAGCCAAATTGAGAAATCCTTGAGTTTAAGTGAAGTCTTTAGTCCAGTGAGCCTACTTAGAGTGTTGTCGAAAGTGAAAAAGAGGTCTATGTGCATAATACAGATGCAATCTGATCATTTTTACAACTTTCAGTTGGCAAGTCAATCCTACAAATTTAATTGTATTCCATTTACCAAAGTTAAACATCTTAAATATGATCGTGTAAAGCCTTTAGAGGTGGCTTATAAAGATTCATTTTTGAGTGATTTTCAAAATGTGTCCATATTAGCACAATCCACGAGAAAGAAGGGTAGCAAATTCATTGCTCCTAAAATTTGTAATCTTGTTCCTAAAGCAAATGCTCTGTCTAAAGAGAAGGTCAAAGATCTCAAGGACATGCTCAAATACATGCCTTTGGATGACAGAAAGTATTATCAGGCGATATTCAAAAATTACAAATGAACATTAAATCATGAATATCTTATTAACATTATTAGTAAAAAATGTTGTGTTCAACTGAACAGCTGCTAGTGTTAAGGTTTCAAAACACAAAGCTTTTGTATACAGAATAATTATGATTATAATTTCATATTTTGTCATAAGGAGTCATGGTTATTTTTTATAGTTTGATTATCCAAGAGTTCAAAACTTAAATAATAATGTTTGAATATTAACTAGTTCATGTTTCATTAATAGCTATACTTTTTACGTAAGGTTTTAGAGTAACCTTAAATTCACAATTGAAAGTTCTTTGAATTTTTAAAATTATAGTTCATTTTTAAAGTTTGTGGAGAATAACCTTATTTTTTTTTATTTTGATTGTTCCATTCATGTTTTACTTTGTACAAATGTTGTATGTAGTTACATTTTACTGAAACCTAAAGAGGGTATACATGCGTTTTGTTTTCATTATTAGATATTGTTATTTTGTTCTTCGTTTTCTTTTGTTAATATTAAAAGAATGAAAAAAATCCAATTTTGTTTTAAAACCAATGAACATGTTTGAGTATTATAATGTTGCAAGTGCAAAATCATTTTAATAGTTACAAAAATACTGACCTTTATTATTGAAATGTTACATCTCCAAACACAAATATCGATTTCACAAAAAAACATATCAAATTACACCATTTAAAATAGCAAAAAACTATTATTTAGAACCCATTGACTTGCTACAACTTCAGTCCTGTATCGGTAGGGGCAGCTGAAATACTGTTATGATTTCTGAAACTTTAACTTTAAATATTTTGATTTATAAAAAATGTGAGATACATCATTATAAGATTGACACGACGAATTGTTCATCCGAACTCCCTCCTCCCATCAACAGTAGCCCTAATGGATAATAGCATGGATCTTTCTTTTGACCTGCCTCCCCCACCAGCAGCAGCCTGTATGGAAGAGATCGCGATCGTCATTTGTCCGAGCTCCTCCACCACCTTTGACAAATATTGGGTATCCTGCTTCTCCATCCCAGAGCATGGTTTGTGTTGTCCCCTCTTTGACACAGGATGCAACAAGGGTGAGGATAAGTGAAAAACACAAAGTTATGTTTAGGGTCAAGTATAAAATATAAATTAGGGAAAGGATTGGTGTAAAACAAACAGTTAGGATTAGGGTAAGTGTAAACACACGGTTAGGGTTATGGTGACAGTATAAAATAATAAAAAGGGTTAGGGTCAATGTAAAAAAAACCCATATATTTAGTGTGTTAGGATTTAATGTTAGACATACAATTGGGGATATGGTTAGTGATAAACACAAAATTAGGGTAAGGATAAGTTTTAAACTACCATAACCTATCTGACAGAGGCTTCTAATACCTGATTAACCTCATGGGGCTTCATCTTTCCAAGGAAAAACCTAATTTAGACCTATATCGACACTCTGAAAGAGATCTGTGAATTTGAAGATGTCTACAAAATGTCTACTGTCCAATATGCAAGAAATTGTTCACAGGAGAAGCCATGGTTGCAAAGGGACAAAGAAAAAAAACCGGGTTACTAGTACTTCGTAACGGGCAGAATACATGTGCAGTTGAAGAAAATTTGAAAGAGAGAGTGAGAGGGGGGTCCGGACAGCAATCCACTAGACCATACCAACATATCTGATGTTGTAAATGGCATTACATATAGAAAGCTAAAACATGAACATGGATGTTAAGCAGATTAGAACAACATAACTGTGTCATTTTTTACAGATGTGATTCCCTTTTTCACAGCTTGTAAGTTTCTCTCTGGTACGTATACCTTTTGATTAATGAGTTGCCACCCAAACAACGGTTTAACAGGAAGAACATAGTTTTAAGGGGAATTTGGCAGCGCTGCGGTTTCTGCGACAACTAGTAAAAGACCGTGCCATTCTATACCACAGCGGGATTGATATCAGTCTGGAGGGTAATCGTCAACTTCAAAACCATGATGGTGAGTGAATGAGTTGGTGTTTTACGCCCGTGCAACGCTATATAGGTTATTTACAAGCGATGGACATGAAAAGGATGATACAATGAACATGAAATGATGATGATAAATGAAATGGGAAAAAAAGGACCTCTCCTAGAGGGTTACGATTCCCACCCTTACTCCCAACGGAACACAGCGAAACAAATTGGTGACGCTCGAGTACGCATTCAAAAAGACGATTTTTACCCGGAGCTTAGTATATGTAATTTAACACCATTATTTATCATCCAATTGACTTTACTTAGTTAGTTAGAAGCAAAGGTGTACCAAAGGGGTAATCAGTATCATAAAACCGTAAAGACAAAGACAAAACCGGCAGACAAAAAATCATCACAACAAAACAAACCACATAACAACATAAAACACACACACATAACAACAAAACCGCATTCAGCAACGCGAACTCAAGTCGAAACGAGAGTGAACTCAGGTGCTCCGGAAGAGTAAGCAGTTCCTGCTTGCTATAGCACACCCGTCACGTTGCCAAAGATCGATTAAGTGTTGGTCAAATCCGGAAAGGATGACATTAAAAAACTCCATGTCAAACCAACATCTGTGCTCATCTGAGAGATAGAAATCCCGTATTTGTATACAAGCACATGATGTCGTCCGTAAAATTTCTTGAGTGATGACAACAACTAACTTAGTTAGTTAGTTATTGCTTTACTCCCAAGCAGACCCGTAGGATCCCCATGCAGGAGGCAAAATTTCCCGTCCCTACCCATCACTCCATTTTCCAGTGGCAGTCAAAACTCTCCTACCCGATTGGCCTTGTGTCTCCATTTCCTCCACTTCATCATCATTTCATGTTCATTGTATCACCACTTTCATGTTCATCTCCCGGATATAGCCGAAATCGTGCTGCTTGGGAGTAAAGCAATAACTAACTAACTAATTGACACAGTAGCCCTAGTTTTCAATCCTGTTTCAATATTTAAGACAATAAATTCAGTTCTTGATGAATACACAGGTGTCAATTAAAATCAGTAACCATTAGGACGATCTGTCACATCTCAATAAGCCACACCCCGGTGGTTAATTACAGGTATAATTGACAGATAGGTCAATTAAGGTGCTGATTTCCGTGCAGCACTCAACCCGCTTTAGACACACCCACCACAGCTCGATTTTAAGATCTTGGACCGGCACATATTTTGATAATTTCTTAATAAGTATACGGTATAATTAATCAGGTGTCAATATCACCTGTTCACTCCATTGACTACCTTACCCTTACACTTATCAATCAGCCAAAGCGAGGAGCTACATCGTGTTTGTGCATGGTTTGTGTAATACTAGTACCCAAATTAAAAATGTGTTTAAAGAGTTTTAGTTCCCACTTTTTTCCGTTTTTGAAGTGTGGGAATTTGCAAGGCAAAAACAAAAAAAAAAGGTTCCTACAGTTTATTATTTTTATATGTTTTTAATTAGAAAGGGCATTTTCTCTTTTCAATGTTCAAATGGCACTGGCGGACCAAAGGGGTTGATTTTCGTTAAAAGAAAGTGTTCTAGAACCCATTTCATTAACCACGTAAATGTCAACTTCTAATACACAGGAAACAATATTAAACCACTGTGGTGCCGATAGTTTGCACGGGGATACTAAAGATACACAGGAAACGGCAGGTGAACCCCTGTTGTGCCAGAAGTTTGTAGAAGGGAATAAAGTCTTATAACAAAAATGATAAGTAAGCCCCTGTGGTGCGATGGTTTGCACGGAAGAACTAATTATCATAATATCACTTCAAACGAATTATGCAAGGTAATCCCAGTTGGGTGTCAGAGAACCATGAATTTTTCACAGGATGTAAAAAAGAAATAGTATAGGGCAATTCTACATACTGAAAATTGAAATATATTTTCCGAAAATGTCTGGACGGCTAATTTAAAATTTATACAAAAAAACTATATTTTTATACGAATTAATTCTGAATTTAACGGATGGTACCATTTTAAAACTTTTCACAATTAATCATTACACTGACTTTTATTTTATCATCCCGACTTATTTTTATTTCAAATTGTCCGTTGTGATACACATCGGTAAATACCACATGGGTATAGGATGCAACATTCACTCTGTGTATTGGCTTTGAGCAGCGCCATCTAGTACAAATCACGTGACCCTCCATGGATAGAATTTTTTTACTTTCAAAAGCCATTTTTATCCTAACTATGCATATTTGAGTGCTAGGAATTTCACCAAAGTTATTTTTATATGATTGTCTTTCAATGTACAAATTTTGAAAAAATCGCGAACTTACACTTTAAGCTTATTTTGTATTTTTAATTATTCCCTTATGATTTAAAGCCTTAATTTCAAAACCTCATCACTTTCAAAGTCACCCTCAGACATCCTAACCATAAAAAACAAAATGGCCGACAAGCATATAGCGGCATTTATCGACGCGGTTTAAAAGTGAGAAATGGCCTGAATCATCTGCGTTGGACCATAATTATGCAGCCTATGAACTTTTACTTGTGTTCTACCTTTATTGACAATTTGGATTGAATTTAAACCATGAATCGTTCGAATGGCGAGAAATCAACAAGTGGAGCATCCCCGGATAAATTTTCACAAGGTGAAATCCAATACGCAAAAAATTCATGTCAAGCAACAATTAAAGTCGATGGCGGAGAAGCCTGTTTATTATTATGGAGAAGAATGCTACTTATTAGGTATTTTAAAATTCTAGGAAGTGAAGAAAATACAAACACAGATTTTGATTCAAGATAATTACGGTGTCTGATGAAAAAAGCCCATTCAAATGGACCCCCCCCCTCAAAAGAACTATTTAAAACTGTCGTTCATGCTACTACAGAGAAAAAGAAGAAATATGTCCTTACTTCGTTTTATTCTACATGTACAATATCAGTACACGCACAGTTGTATTCTGAGTGGGTGAAAGGAGAATATCCCAAAATAAACAAAGTGGTACATGAGATTTTTACAGAACGATCAAGGGGAGATAACTCCGAAAAATTGGTTGATAAAATGATTGAAAATATGGACTTTGACAGTGAACTGATTCAGAACATAAAATCTACACCAGCTAAGAAAAAGAGAACATCAGACAAAACAGTCCTGATAGTGACACAGAAGATAACCCTACAAAGATAAACAGTGCGACAACAAACGAATCTCAGGAAGCTGAGGATGTACCTGTAGCAGATCTAGAGATTTAGCTACAATAATGTAGCTCCTTTGATATCTTTGACTAGGCGGATCCGCCCAATCCAAGATGTCAAAGGAGCTACATTATTGTAGCTAGGCAAGGGCAAGCGTACGATTGACTATAAAGAAACAGTCCCTTTTAATAGTGATTACAAGAAGGATTTAAAACTAACCTTTGTTCAATATAAGAATTCATGTATCAGTGACCACGAATATGAACTTGGCTCTTTTGAAGTTATTTGTGTTAGAGCAACAGATGTTATTTGCCACGTAAATCTGGTATATGAGGTTAATAACTAACCAACTAACTTTCGGAAGACGAAAAGACCATCATACAGGAAGCCGTGGACAAACACTTTAGAGTACGTGGGGCTATAACCGCAACTAATAGAGTGCCGCGAAGACAGTCAAATACACAACAGAAAGAATTCGATGGACGGTAGTCAGAGATCGTAGTACCCTCTGTCGCTGAGGGTGGTTAGTTAGTTAGTTATTGCTTATTAGAAGGACATCAAACCGTACAAGAAAACAAATTCACTATGTGTCATATTGAGTTCCACTGTTATTTTGAGTCATGATCATGTATATAATTGATAAAACTATTAAATATGATAAATATATGTATGGGTATTAATTTTACATCTACAGAGCTGTCCGGTGTGTTCGCGCTTCTAAGATTTTGCAAACCAATGCACATTTACTTACTTTTGTAGACTTCAAATTGGATGCATATAATTAAACTTCTACTATTTTAAATTGATGTTCATGGTGATTTTTTTCAATGCGTATGGATTTAAAATGTGAAAATCAGTTGTAAACAATGGCAACACATGTTTTCAATGTATGACATAACTTCCGGTAAAGTCGCGCATGCCCAGTTCAAACCATTATTAAATGACTAAAGGAAAGATTTGTTCAAATCTTAGTTTAAGTTTTGGACAGCAGTAACATTTTCCGACATTCTGTGAAAAACGTACCAATATTGATTTTTGTTTTGGTTTTTAATAGGATAATTGCTGAACATAGTCATTTTTCCTTAAGGTTTTTGTTATTTTTTGATAATTTTTCTGATAATTTGATATTAAAAACATATAAAATGCACAAATTTCTTTCAAAATATTTCATATTAGGCCTTTAATATAAGACTTCTACTATGTATATATGTAAACGTATGGTAATACTTTGTAAAAAAAATAGCAATAAAAATATTTAAAGTGAGCATGACTGAAATTAATATAAACAATACTAATAGAAGAAAATGAGATGTGGAATAAGTGTACGCGACACAACCTACATTATAAACGTATATTTTAAATATCCACAATGGAAAACAGCCAGCAGCCTTCAATGTGACCAGCGGTCGCTGCTCGCTATTTTTCAATTGGCCCTGGATTGAAAATAAAATACATATGATTCAAGCCCAATCCCAAAGTGCATTGAAAGACCCTCTTCTTGACAAAAAACAACAAACAACAATTAACATAAATTCGACTAAATACAAACATAAGCTTTGATAAAGATTCCTGGCTAAGGACAGGCACATTAAAATGTGGCGGGGTTAAACTAGTTTTTTGGCGCAAACCTTCCCCCTAATGATAATCAATAACAAAGCACAAACTAACACACAGTAAAAATCAAATCGATAGAAGTTCAATTCAACAAGAGAGTATCTGAGACAAAAGGACAACAAGTAATTAACGGGACGTAAAGATACTCTCTTGAGAACACTCGAAGTTACTGACAGCTAGCTAAGAAGCATCCATCGACTGATGTAAAAAAATCAAGTATGTCGATTTTAAATCCGACACAACACGTCAAACACTTGATTTGATGATGCATCATCACACAAAACCGACACACTTGACCGCTGTAATGCTCAAAAATGACATAAGTATAAAAAGGCAATTAACATTTTAAAGTAAATATCAAATTATCAATATTTTTACCAAAGAAGACTAAATTCAAAGATTTTACTAAAATATCCATTTCATAACCTTTATTTAATAAAGTTTTAAGCCAATTTTGCATTCCCAAGGGATTGTTTTTGAATTTTTTTGTACTTAAATACATTTTAGTACATTTTCAATTTACAGTTGTTAATATACTAGATACAAATAAAAGTTAATGTTTATTCAGGATAACAAGGCATGTTAGTACATTACTCTTGAGGAAAACACTTAAGTACATTATTCCTCTTCAATTGCTCTTTTTAAACGTTTGTATGCCACTATGTATTCTTGTTTTGTGTGGTATGATTTGAAGCAAGGATAGATACACAGAGTAACTTCACATTGTTCACACCTGTATGCACTTTCACGTCCAGGACATTTTCGTTTTTTTCCCTGCAGCTGACAAAATTTCTCTCTAAGAAGGATTACAAACAATTCATATTCATTAAACTAAATATTAACAAATATATAAATAATTCAAATATCACAATGCCCGAAGGCTAAAGATTCAATGCAATGTAAAAAATAACGTTTATCATCAAAGTTGCATAAACAGTTTTTATTTAAATGATTTACAGAAATTTCATGATTACTTCTTTTAATAATTTTCATACCATTGAAAATACTTAATTATGTCTCCCAAACGAAGTTTGGAGACATGTTGTTTTTGCTCAGTTCTTATTATTCTTATTATTATTATTTTTTTTCTTCTTTCCGGGCGCGTTTTTTCGAACACTTGTCTTCGGCGTTTCTCAGAAACCGATAGACGGAATCGCTTGATATCATATGACTTGATAGGCCCATACTCCTAGATGATCCTCTCGAAAAAAAAATTTCAATATGTTGGAGGGAACATATATTTTTGGGGTCTCAAAAGGGGGTGGGGTTTTGCAAAATTTTACTATAGAAGTCTATGGGAAAAGTGATATAACTTAATAAACTTGGAAATACTGTGTTACCTCATTTATTTTAATTTTCATACCTGGCCACATTTAGTGGTGAGGTATTATGTAATACCCTCCGCTTCATTGTCTTAAGGGGGGGGGTCATGCTCCACCCCTTCAAATGACAAAATACTAAATATTCTGAAAACCATTGAGATCCCCACCCTATAACCACATATATTATTACTCCTTATGATAAGACAAATCATTTGGTACCATAGGGGGTCTGAGGGGGGTCATGCCCCACCCCCCTCAAATGAAAAAAATACTAAATATTCTGAAAACAATTTAGATCCCCACCCTATAACCACATATATTATTACACTTAATGATTAGATGAATTATTTGGTACCATAGGGGCATCTGAAGGGGGGGGGGTCATGCCCCACCCCTCAAATGATAGAATACTAAATAACTTGAGTTATTAGGGGAACCCCTGCCCAAATTTTTTCCATGAGGTTCTAAAAATGCATTTAAAGGCATTTCCAGGATTTTGCTTACTCGTGGGACTTCTGTAAAACTTTGATTTACAGGGGAACCCCTGCCCAAATTTTTTCCATGAGGTTCTAAAAATGCATTTAAAGGCATTTTCAGGATTTTGCTTACCCTTTGCACTTCTGTAAAAGGTATTTATAGGTAAGCACCCTCACAAATTTTTCCCATGTGATTAATGGGACTTCGTTTGGGAGACATTCGAAACTGCATCCAGTTTCAATTATACCTTGTTTTGAAAGAGACAATGTTTATATTATGTTCTCTATCACATATTTGTTAACTTCTTTAGCTGTTTTCTTTTCCAAATTTGGTCCAAGCTTAAAACTATACACTTTCGGCCGCAATCCAACAAACTCTGTGATGAGAATACCTGAAAATATAAATATATTAATTATGTAAATACAATCATATATGTAAAATACCATGTGTAAAAAAAAACATTTTTTAAATGGTTTGGTTTTTTTAAATGTTTTTTTTTAATAATTTGGTTTTGTTATGTGAGTGAGTGAGTGAGTGAGTGAGTGAGTGAGTGAGTTGGTGTTTTACGCCCATGCAACGCTATATAGGTTATTTACAGGCGATGAACATGAAAAGGGTGATAAAATGAACATGAAATGATGATGATAAATGAAACATGGGGATGGGATGGGACACAAAGGACCGGTAAATTTTGAAGAACCACAGGAAAAAGGGAGAGGTGGGTAGGGGCGGAAAATTTAGCCTATGTGATGCACTACTTGGCGGTCCACAAAGGGGTCTTTTACGTGCATGAAGCGTGGCATTCTCCACACACGTTGGCCCACTATGGTCAGCGGTCAGGGTTTCCGTATTATAGACCTGACAACCCCCGCGGACGAGGGCCACCCTTTTCAGCCACCTAGGGTACACACTTGGTCGCTCTGTGGGCTGAGCACTGACCCGATGTCAGAATCCCAAGACCCTTAGTCGCCTCTTACGACAAGCTAGGCTCTGCTGTGGGCCTATTCGCCACCCGGGCCCCGCACGGGACGGTTTTGTTATGTTAATACTTTTCAAATATGTAATTTTGAAAGTTAAAATGATTTTTTATAAATAACTACCACTATACTTTTCATTACAAATTCGGTTTTGTTATGTTGATACTTTTTATATATGTATTTTTTGAAATTTTAAATTGAAATAAAATTAAAGAAATAAGAACCACTATACCTTTCATTTCATCCTTGAAAAAACCTGCCTGGCGTTTATGCACATTTAAGTGTAGCTTGTGTTCCACCGGATATTCAGAAAAGTCAAAATTACTTATGTTTTCCAAATCCTTGTAAATATCTTTTGCGAAAGCTGTCAGTATTGGTAAAAAGTAGATTGATATTGTCTCCATACATGATTTTTATCACTTGATGGGGGGACTTATACATATGATGCACAAATTCTACATTTTTTTTGTGATGAACAAATTCTACATTACATGAAATGTAGTGTAATGCATTACATTCAGAGGGGATGAGAAGACAATATTCAGGGAACGCACAGACTCCGACGTGTCGGATGAGGAGGACAGTGCCATGGACACATAACTATGTATATAACATTTGTAAAACATTTTCCTTGCTTGGGTCCAATGTTGGTACCCGCATTTTTAGCTCACCGAAGGGTCATGTGAGCTATTGCCATCACTTTGCGTCCGTCGTCCGATAGCTTTTTTCAAACATCTTCTTCTCTGAAACTGCTTGGCCAAATGCAGCCAAACTTGATATGGTTGTTTCTTAGAGTATTGTGCAAAAAGTTTGCGTTGGGATTTTTGATACGTCCAAAAACATGGCCGCTGTTAAAAATAGAACAGGGGGGTCAAATACAGTTTTTGCAAATAACTCAAAAACGGTGACAGATATCAAAATTCTTGCATAGGGTAAAAGTGATCAGCACCTCAAGATCTACCTGCCATGACATTTTCAAGAAGATCCAACAACCGATGTAGGAGTTATTGCCCTTTTTCTGTATTTTTTTTTCAAAATTTTGCACTTATTTAGCCTTATATCTTAAAAACTATACAAGATATTTTAAAAATTCAAATTGCATATGATTAAGCACATTAAGATCTACATTTCATGTAATTAGGTCAAAGCTGTGGAACCATTTCTTTTAGGAGTTATGGCCCTTAAAGCGTCAAAATTTACCATTTTGCATTACTTTTTCCCTGAATTTCAAAGATTAATTTGTCTGACACCATGCATCCAACTTAAACCAAACTTGGCACAGTTGTTTAATAGCATAAATGCAACAAGTGTATTGTTCAGATTTTTGATTCGTCAAAAAATATGGCCGCCATGGTTAAAAATAGAACATAGGGGTAAATTGCAGTTTTTTTGCTAATAACTCAAAAATGGTTACAGATATCAAAATTCTGATTGGAGACAAAAGTGATCAGCATCTTAAGATCTACCTGCTCTGAAAGTTTCAAGAATATCCAACAATTGATGTAGGAGTTATTGCCCTTTTTCTTGATTTTTTAAAAATTTTTCACTTATGTAGCCATATATCTTGAAAACTATACAAGATATTTCAAAACTTTAAATTGAATATGATCAAGTACATCAAGATCTACATATCTATACAAGATATTTTAAAAATTCAAATTGCATATGATTAAGCACATTAAGATCTACATTTCATGTAATTAGGTCAAAGCTGTGGAACCATTTCTTTTAGGAGTTATGGCCCTTAAAGCGTCAAAATTAGGTCAAAGCTGTAGGACCATTTCTATTAGGAGTTATTGTCCTTAAAACAACAAAATTTACCATTTTTCATTACTTTTCCCCTGAATTTCAAAGATTAACTTGTCTGACACCGTAAGACCAACTGCATCTTAACTTGGCACACTTGTTTAACAGCTTATATGCTACATTTTTGTACAACTCTATTGTTCATATTTTTTAATTCGTAAAAAAAACATGGCTGCCATAGCTAAAAATAGAACATAGGGGGTAAATTTCATTTTTTTTGCTAATACCTCAAAAATGGTTTCAGATATCAAAATTGTGCAAGAATCAAAAGTGATCAGCATATTAAGTACCTGTCCTGAAATTTCGGAAAAGATCTGACTGTTGATGTTGGAGTAATTGCCCTTTTGTCTCATTTTGCTAAATTTTGCACTTATTAAGCCCAATAACTTGAAAGCTAACAAAGTTATTTCAGAAATTAAAATCGCATATGGTTAAGCACAATAATACAGTACATGAACCGATCAATGCAACACTTTGACGGATCGATGACTGATCGGTGACGGATTGATGACGCGTTTGGACCGGATTGATGACTGATTGATGACGGATTGGTGACTGGTTGTTGACTGATTGATGACGGATCGGCGGATTGGACGGATGACGGATACCATAGGTACATGTAACCGGGCTATCGATCCGCTATTTTGACTGATACGATCGATCGGTATAATTAGAAAACTCTTCTGTGAAACGAAGTTATCGTTTTTACCTATACGTTTATAACATGTATAACGCAACACAAACCAGTGACGACGTAAATTTAATTTGTTTTAAATAAATTATGCTATAGTGTTAAATAAGAAGTACATTTTATATTTAAATATGTTAATATTATTAATCTAATGAATTTAATAACTGTTTACATAGTACTTCCTTTAAACTAAATAGGCGAAGTTCGTGTTCTTTTCTTCCATAAAAATAATAATAATATAATTTTATTTTATTTGTTCTGATTTTTAAATACAAAATCAGAAACTGTACTGAAAAATCTTTGAAATGTTAAAGGGTTCTGCTAAGAATGACCATTTCAACAATTTGTAACATATATTAAACAAAGAAATTTTCAGGAGATATCAATAATCTAGTAAATTTTATTTTAATTTTCTTTTAATTCACTGTGTTAAATTTGTTCGCATAGGAATATAGACCACATTTGCAAATTTCTTATGTAAAATATATGAAACTTTAGTAAAATCTTATATTTGAGCATAAAATTATATGACGGTTTGATAAAATCATAGATATAATATACATAGATAAAGCTCCGGGCCTACATCTGAGGCTGATGATATTCGCCGACTTTTTATCACCCACTTGATATCGGGGTGTCATACTTGGTGTTAATTGTCATAATTGAGTCCGATATCGACTGATTTATGAGCGGAAGATAATGGCTGTCAACTTTTAATAAAAATTTTTTCCCTTTTGTCATTTTTACCACGAATAATATGGCTAGCATTGAAGAAATCGAGGTAACGGAAGATGAAATTAATGAAATAATGAACGAGGATGACAGTTTTAGAGAAATTTATTATTATTGTTGTACCCCAGTAGACGAAAACATGATCAAATGTAATAACAAAAATTGTGATCTAGAATGGTTTCATCGGGAATGCACTGGTCCGTTTTGTAACTTTTTGTCAACACCGCTTAAATGTTCAGAATGTGTCACATTCACATCGTTGAATGATGAATATCTGCCATTCAAGCGTCTTTTTTGTAACGTATAGCCGATGGCTTATTTTTTCTGTTGACAAAGAAACACAGTAAATACAAAACTCTCTTTCAGTCTCTTTAAATGAGAATCCATTATCAGAAGCAGTTTGGGCATAAAAAGTACTTGGACTGGGGTCTTGCGTAGGATTACAGATTTTGCATCTGTCACCGTGCTCCTCTAATTCAAAGACATTAAACGTACTAACAACTTTCTTTTCGTTCTTGGTTTTTCGCCGTCTTGATATCTTTAGCCGACATGCATCACAAACGTATGGTGGATGGACGGACGGATTGTCAGAGTCAACATCAACATTTAGTATTATGAAAAGATCTTTCTTAAGATTATCTTTGTGCGTCGGATTGCCTTTGGAGGGTATAGCCTTTTCATTTCCACATATACGACACAAAGTTCTTAAAATACTTTGAATAGTAAGTCCTAAAAATATCAAAAAAAATAATAAAAAAGATCCGTTGTCAGAATATGAGAATATTGTTATATTTAAAGTTAAGACAAAGGCAACGTTGTTAATATATAGTTATTATGGACAAGAATTCAAATTTCCTCTATCGATGAAAAAGAAGATTTCCAAGCGATTATATGAGAATTCGACGCACTTCGACGATGTTATGACTAGTATCACTAGGTAGACAAACTTTTCCTCTTTTAGTTAAACTTGGTCTGATATATAGGAAATTACAGAAAAAAAGTTATCGAAGATTTAAATAACCTACCTGAAAGTTCCATATTTAAGAAATGACATTTTTGTAGTAGATAACATCATTACAGTGGCCGTTTTCTTCAACCGATTTTCATCAAATAAACACTAACAGACAGGTCTTATCATGCTGGGTCTACTTTATTGCATCCGCCCACCTTATCACCTAAGGATTACCGGTAATTAACTAATTATTACACCACTGATAAGGTCAGCCATCGATAATCTAAGATTAATTATCATATACCCCCAACATACGCCCTATTATCGGCGAATATCATCTGCATCAAAGACCTCGCTACGCAGTGCCACGCGTTTGATATATCAAAGAGAACTGTGGGACGCACAGCATGGCAAAAACCTCGAGCTTTATCTATGTATATTATATCTATGATAAAATTGACAAGAAAATCTTTGCAAGAAAACGTAACGTAATTCATTAAAAAGAGTAAAGAAATGGCTTACCTCTTAGATAAATGAAGCAAAATAACTTTGCCCCCTAGTTTTTCCATTGTAAATGGCAGCCATATTTGGGGATGCCAAATTGTCAATAATCACTTTTTTTGTAGAATTTGAGAATATCATTCAGATCATAGAGATATTTTGGATCAACTTGTTTTTGTTTACATCTGGGAATGCACTTAGACGTCATATGACGTCACAATAGAAATTGACAATTTTCCCGCGTTTTTTTTTTTTACAATGGGAAACCCCCATAGGCTTGAAATTATCTTAATTTATAGGAAATGTATTTAACTTTTTGTAAAGTTGTTATATTTTTAACTACGTCTTTTTGATACTTATAAGATATTATAAACAAATGAGAGCTAAATTATTTTAGAAAAAAAATATTTATGATTTTTCCATTCTCCAGGCTACCCTTTACAGACAAGTAAGCGGAGCTACAATGCGGTCCCATTACTCGCAATGGAGCAAATCGAATTTCTTTCTCCAACTCAAACGAAACCTCAAGATGGTTCGAAAATACCAATAACACTCTGAATAACATTGAGTTAAAAAAAATTTTGGTCGAAAGTCACAGTTAAATATTAATTTGTTAGAAAACCAACATTTTCAAATGTCTGATCCTGAATTTCATTATAAAGTTACGAAATTCTTTTCAACTGCTCTAAATGTCGGAAAATTTAGACTGAATTAGTCATAAAAATACAATAAACGATATTTTAATACCAAATTTGACGTCTAATAGACCAATCGCGAGTTCATCCATTCCGGAACATTCTGGATATTAGAATGTCCAAATGTAAAAGGTCAACTGAGGTAAGATATGACGTCAGAACATTGGGAGCAATGGAGGCAACATGTTTACCGATTAATGTCAAGAAAAAATGAAAGAAAATTGAATAAAAAGTCTTGTTCTTCAATTTGTAATGGTTGAAGAAATATAAAAACAAACATTTCCATGGGATTGGAGAGAAAGGATCAGGTTTCCTCGTTTCATTCATTAGAGAGTAAGTACAAGTTTTCCAGTAAAATCGGGGTAAAATGGCGGCTTTTTTGGAACTCGCGATCCGGGTATTGAGTGCAGATGTTGGTTTGTCATAGGGTGTTGTTTTTTTGTCTTCCTTTACCGGATTTGACACGCTGAATGGACTATTGGCAACGCGACGGGTGTGCTATAGCAAGTAGGAACTGCTTACTCTTCCGGAGCACCTGAGTTCACTCTTGTTTCGACTGGAGTTCGCGTTGTTGATTGATATTCAGTTATTTTGTGTTTCCATGTTTTACATGTTGTCTGTTTTTGTCCCGTTCCTGTTGGTGTTTACTGGTTTTGTCTCTGCACTTTCGGACTTTTGATATTCGGATACCTCATTGGTACCTTTGCTTCTTTCATTGAATTGCGCCCGGTGTGATTTCGCTTTCGGCGTTGCTCCGTTGAGCAATGGGGCCGCATTGTTGCTCCGCCTAATCAAAGATGTCATAAGCGTGTGCCAAATATACATGGCATCAGTGATTAATCTCAAACTGTTTATACAATCATCAGGTCAATTATTGCAATAAACCTTTAATTAACACCCTTACCTGTTAAATCAACGTCTACCTAATTGACAAATCCCTCAAACACCGGGAATCTTTTATGACTGAAAAATTAAAATGTCTATAAAACTAAAATTTTGTCATGTCTTGAAAAAGCGAGAGATTATACAAAAAGGCGGGAGAACGGGAGATGGATAAAAAAAGTCGGGAGATTTTGTCTCCCGGCTGGAGAATCACATGTATGTTACGGAGCAACACCGAAAGCGAAATAACGCCGGGTGCATTTCATTCTATTAGAATGTAGACATCAAATTTGGTATAAAATGTTCGCTTATAGTATTTACTTTCAATTTTTCGACTTTTAGCGCAATATAAAAGACTTTAGTTAAAATATCGATTTTTGAAGAAGTTCAGGGTCAGAATTTTGAAAATGTTCTTTTTCTAACAAATTATTATTTCCCTATGACTTTCGACCAAAATTGTTATTAACTCAATGTTATTCAGAGTGCTATTGATAATTTCGAACCATCTTGAACCTTTGTTTTATTTGGAGAAAGAAATTCGATTTGATCCATTACAAGGGGTGTTGCTTAAAGGCGGAACGGAAACGGAAAAACGGAATTAAAAATCGCAATGTTGTTATTTTCTAATGCCGATAATGATTTTTCACTACTTTACACATTTACTGTTTGATGTTTAGACATAAAAAAATTAATTTAAATGTAAATTGACTTAAATGTAAATTGACTATCTTCAAGAATATACATGTATAACCTATATTACATCCTTCGTTGCTCTCAAAACATTTTGTAATCTATAATCTGTACGTTTTTCTTTTGTCACTGCTTGCAGTTGCAGTAGTGCCGGGTTAAACTACAATTTGTTACTTGTAGCAAAGTGTTTTAAACTTCCATGTAAGATTTTCACGATATTTTTGTTTTTATTATACCCCCCGCAAACAAAGTTTGGAGGGGTATATAGGAAACAACCCTGTCTGTCTGTGCGTCTGTCTGTCCGTCTGTCCACATAACTCGTAAGCGCTTCTTCTCCTAAACCGCTGGGAGGATTTTGCTGAAACATAAGATGAAAGAAGTACATCATATGAAGATGTGCATGAAGAATTTTCATTGCACTCGGACATCATTTGGAATTAGACTTTTTAAAATACATTATTCAATGGGAGACCTCGCAAGCGCAACTCCTCCTAAACCGCTTAATGGATTTTGATGAAACTTTACATGAAAGAAGTACATCATCTGTAGATGTGCATGAAGAATTAGTATTGCTCTTGGTTATTATTGAGGGGAGATAACTGGACTTTTTACAGGGGGGTATCCTTTTTTTAGCTCGCTCACAGTATCACTTGTTAATCGTTGTCAAATATGTGATTTATTTCATTGCTTACACTTGAAGATTATGGAAACTGAAAATGTATATTCTATCCGTCAATATGTCATGCAGCTATACTGATTTTTTGTTTGGCTATAATTGCATTATACAACAAGATGGGTTTTCAATATGGAAGGGTGAGGTTTGATGGTCAGGGATGAACCTTCCATATTGTTTTAAATGCCTGTATCGATTTACTCAAGACCATTGCAATTCTTAAAAGTTGTTAAAGTTGTATTCTGCATTTTTGATGATTCTTTGACTTTCAAAATTATCTTGGCCGATTCCGACTCACGACATTCACCTTTAAATCTTTCAATTTCTCCGGCATATATTTGGCTTTTTTCTTAGACATTTTTGCAGTTTTGTCATTACATTTATTAACATTGAAATGTAGGTCATTTGTGCAAAGTAAAAAATAAAATGAACCATAAATAGATATTTTAGAATATAAACAAAAATCTTTCAAAGTCAAAAATGGCCGGATTTCGATAAACAGGACGTAGGTGGGTGACAGACCTGAAATCGATCAGGTAACCCGCTTGATCAAATTTGTAAAGGAACGAAAGAAAAAGCCAGAATATTACCAGACGAACTGGGACTAGAAATAAAAAACAATCAAAGAGATACTTGGATGTCATTATTCACCATCTTATAATGGAGAACAATGAAGAAAAGCAAACAAACGGGAGTTGGAATCCAGGGCATTGAGGCCAAAGACTGCCGGGACTTCCGCCGATCAAGTAACAGCAGCCAGCTGTGAAGGATCAGCCAGTGGAGTAATGGATGGTGGTTTCGTTCCAGATAAGCCAAGAATAGTTGGACATGTTATTTAATGACATTTTTTTCGTATTGAACAACTTCGATGGGTACATGTATATATTTGTAAATGAAATTTGTGTTTTTTTTTGTACTATACATGCTATTCTTTTTTTATTACATTATAATTGGATACTCATTAATGGCCCCATTAATAGTCCATACTTTTGATACTGTTAGATTACGTCTGCTTAAGGTTAGTGAGGACACCTGACCCAAAAAATAATGCCGAATTTAAAATGTCTAATTTTTTGATATATTAGTATTAGGTATATACTTTATCTTGTGTAAAAATATTGGACCCCCTTTCCAGGCTTGTTTTTTCCAAAGTTAAGGCTCAAAGTTGTTCCAAATTACTATAGATTATATAGGAAAAGCCAAATAATTAGCATAAAATCTTGTCGCAGAAAAAATCCACGAATTTAAATTTTATTTTTATTTGATAAAAATCAATGAAATACAATATATTTTGAAATAAAACAATAAAAACTGTGGGTCACCAGCTTACTTTTCTCTCTACTATACAAATCTTTGTAATTTTTAGTTCAATTTTCAAGTGGATTATCTCCCTTGTTTTATTTGAAAATTTTATTTATGAAGGAATGGTTGTTTTATTTGTATTAAAGTTAATTTATTTTGATTAAGTTTTATCAAATTAAATTATTTAACACAAGTTTCAAGGTATTTGTGACATTTGCAATTGGTTTTTTTTTGCATTTTTAGCTGTTTTTGGTCACATGACAGGTGTCCTCACTAACCTTAATACTGTTGTTAAAGACTCAGTCTGTTTATATATGTTGTGTTCCATTACGTATTGTTTTTCATTATTTTGTTTTGTATAAAAAAGTTTTTGTATTGCTAGTACTTGCATTTTGAATAGTGGAAGTTCAATTTTTTCAAAGAGGGGGGCTGTGTAACAAAATTCTCGGCTGTGTTATATTCTGTTAAGGAGTCATCACCAAGCACATGTTGTCACTGTACAGACACCAGCTTACTGGAGTAGTAGAAGGTCCTGTGCAATAAATTTATATGACACATACACTTTGAGGTTACAAGAAGCAAAGGTGTACCAAAGGGGAAATCAGTATCATAAAACCGTAAAGACAAAGACAAAACCGGCAGACAAAAATCATCACAACAAAACAAACCACATAACAACATAAAACACAAACACACATAACAACAAAACCGCATTCAGCAACGCGAACTCAAGTCAAAACGAGAGTGAACTCAGGTGCTCCGGAAGAGTAAGCAGTTCCTGCTTGCTATAGCACACCCGTCACGTTGCCAAAGATCGATTAAGTGTTGGTCAAATCCGGAAAGGATGACATTACAAAACTTTATGTCAAACCAACATCTGTGCCCATCTGAGAGATAGAAATCCCGTAACATTGAGTTTCCTGGTGGTTTACTGTAAACAGGTCATTTCCAAAACAAATGTTCGGGGAGTTCTAACAAAGGGGACAGCAACATATAAATGTGACAGCACATTCCCCGCCTGATTTTTATCAAAAAATCACTACAATTTTAAAATATAAAGCAACAATGAAAAAAATATATACATACAACCATATTTGCATCATGAAACAATACAGATATTAGAATTCATAATTATATATCAGAATACAGTATTTTTGAAAAGAAAGTTCATTCTTTATACACATCTGAAACAACATATATCAAATTGACAATACAAAGCATTGACTCAATCTGTAAGCAGTTGAATCAGTTTAGAAACTGGTCTTGTATAACTTGTCATCTTGCCATCTTTATTGAGTCGCACAGATACTTTACGGACAAGTCCATCTATTTCACTTGGAAATACTTTATCCACTATCGCAATTGGCCATTGATTGCGTGAAACATTATCGTCAATCAATAAAACACAGTCACCTTCCTTCAGGTCCTGCTTTTGAGATTGCCATTTCTTCCTTCGTTGGAGACTCGTAAGTATCGGGTTTGCCATTGTTTCCAAAATTGATTGGCTAGTACCTGCACTTGTTTCCATTGACATCTATACATGTCTTTAACAGAAAGATCATCAAACTCAGAAATAAGTTGAGTGTCAATATCACTGTGATTTGCTTTCTGTGTTAAAAGTACATTTGGAGATAGAATCCATGGTGAAGACGGATCTGACGAAACAGTCGTGATTGGTCTACTGTTAACAATACAGCACACCTCTGCCATTAAAGTGCACAGTACTTCATGGGTTAATGACCTTTTTCCGTGATCAATTAACATTGAGTCAAGAATGTTTCTTACTAAGCCAATCATTCTCTCCACAGCGCCATTCATATGTGATGCCTGAGGAGGACTAAATCTCCAGGTAATTTTATGCTTTTCCAGAAAGTTCGAAATCAACGGATCCTCTACATTTATCATCTGAAGTCCAAGCTCGTTCACTACTCCTACAAAGTTTGTTCCTTGATCAGATCTGAATTCTGACACTGGTCCTCGTATGGAGATAAATCTCCTCAGTGCATTTGTAAAGCTTGATGAAGTCATTTCTTCAATAACCGCAATGTGAATAGCTCGTATTACAAGACATGAAAAAACTACAGCCCAACGCTTAGACTGTGCGATTCCTCCACGTGTTCGTCTTGATGTAATCTGCCATGGACCGCAACAATCCACTGCCACGCAAGTAAATGGTGGGGTCCAGTTAACGCGATCTGCTGGTAGGTCGGCCATCTTTTGACTTAATGATCGCCCACAAAGTCCCTTTACATTTAACACATTTGCTTATCACAGAGTTTACCAGTCGTTTCCCTCCAGTAACCCAAAAACCATTAGAGCGTATCACACCTTCAGTTAAGTGTCTGCCTTGATGGTGCACAATTTCATGAAATGCTGTGTAAGTAAAGTTGCTATGTGCAATTTTCCAGGAATAATAACAGGACTTTTTTCAGAAATACTGAGGTTTGCACGACTTAGTCCTCCTCCTACACAAAAAAGTCCTCTTGAATCCAAGACGGGTGATAAATCAAGAATGTGACTTTTCCTGGAAATTGCCTGTCCAACTTTCAAAGCTTCAAGTTCCGATTCAAACGTAGTTGATTGTACTTCCTTAAGAATTAGCATCTCTGATTCACGCATAAAATCTACAGAAGATCTAGAATCATGAAAATTTGTTTTTGCATTGTGATATTTTGAGATCCTTTGTTTCAAAAATGCTATAGCTTTCACTAGTTTAATCCAAGACGAAAACCTTTCAAAACGATGACGTCCCGTGCGGGGCCCGGGTGGCGAAAAGACCCGCAGCAGAGCCTAGCTTGTCGTAAGAGGCGACTAAGGGTCTTGGGATTCTGACGTCGGGTCAGAGCTCAGCCCATAGAGCGACCAAGTGTGTACCCTAGGTGGCTGAATAGGGAAGCCCTCGTCCGCGGGGGTTGTCAGGTCTATAATACGGAAACCCTGACCGCTGACCATAGTGGGCCAACGTGTGTGGAGAGTACCTATAAAATGATTTGTCAATATATATACTTTGCGAAGAAAGGTATATACCAAATATGCTTACACTTTAGCAAGAAAGCATACCGTTCGAAGATACTGAGTTCATACTAAGTCAATAAACCTAGCCTTACAGGACAATACAACACAACAAAGTACCTAATTATGGCCTATCAACATCAATAATCAACATGCAGACTATCAAAATAACATTTGCAAAAATTAAGCTCATAAAAATTATTTTGACCAGGTGAGCAACATAGTTTCAAGTATACAAAAGTCTAAACTACATGATAAACTCAACAGAAATATGGAAGAAAATAACTATCAATAAAATACTTGGTTCACAAAGTTATGCTTTGTAATTACTTATTTAATGCAAAAAGTAAAATAGAGCTGCTTTAATCTGAACATATGAAATTAAAAGGTAGGTGTTATTATTTACTTTTGCCTTGCATGCTTTGCTTGAGTGATTTGCTCACCGGTAATGAACTTGACAAAATATAGAAAAAAGGAACATAAAATGGTAAAAGCTTTAAAAATAAAACTTGGAAAATATCTAAGGACCTATTTATGCTTTATCTCAGCACAAGTATGGGTTTTTATACGACCGCAAAATTTTTGCGATCGTATTATGTTATGGCGATGTCGTTGTCGTCGTTGTCGTCGTCGTCGTCGTCGTCGTTGTCGTCTGTAGACACTTTTGTTTCCGTGCGATAACTTTAGTTGTAGATAACCAATTGTTATAAAATTTTGATATGATGTTTATAATCACTAAAGGAAGGTTGGTATTGCATTTGGGGTTTCTGGCCCCTACCGTTTAAGAAAAAAGGGCCAAAAGGGGCAAAAATGTGTATATTGACAAAACGTCTGTAGAATGTTTAATTTTCATCCAATTTTGATCATTCTTTTTTTATTGTATTCCTCAATAAATTCTGTCAACAAAATGTATCAACAGCTTTGATGTATCTTGTACTGTTACATTGCTACTGGGGGTCAAAAAGGGGCCACACCCAAACAATTGACTTTTTTATTTGTGGTCCGATTTTCAAAATCTTTTTTTCATTGGAATCCTTGTGAAAATCCCTGCCTGCATTTTTCAATCAGATTTGCAATATCTCTTACCGTTGTTGAGAATTTAGGGGTCAAAGGGGCCAAAAACCCGGTTTTTAAAAGTTTGTCATTTAAACCAAAAATTAAGTTATAGTGGGCTTGCCAATTGTTATAAAGTTTTAATATGATGATTATATCCACTAAAGGAATGTTGGTTTTGTATTTGGGGTTTGTGGCCCCTTCTGTTTAAAAAAAGGGCCAAAAGGGCTACAACGGGTGTATTGACAAACCTGTTGTAGAATGTTTGTCATTCATTCGATTTTGAAAATTCTGTTTTTATTGAATTCATCATTAAATTCTATCTACCTAATGTGTCAATGATTTTGATATGTATTTCACAATTACATTGCTACAGGGGTGCTAAAGACAAGCCACGCCCTTAAAATCAACTTTTTTATTTGTTGTTCGATTTTCAAAATCTTTTTTTCATTGGATTCCTTGTGAATATTTCTGCCTTATTCTTTAATCGGATTTGCAATATTTTTACCGTTTTTGAGAAATTAGGGGTCAAAGGGCTAAAATTGTAATTCAATACATGTATATATAAATAAGGCTTTTGTATTAGATGTTGATGTAAATATAAATGTGTCAAAAATGCATTTTTAAGTCCACCACAGGATGCATGTGTCAAAAAGCTTTGTAAGTCCACCATGGGCTTCATGTGACCAAAGCAATGGACTATCCATACTGGGCCTCCAACGTACAGGGTTCAACTTGTTGCGGTCGTATCATGCTGCGCTCGGCGTAGCTTTTTATTGTATGTATAATATATCAAAGTAAAGAATAGCTTTTGAAAGATCATAATCTAGGACGTCAGATATAATTACACATTTCACACAATAAATACCAAATGCCGGCAATATTATGCAATATACTATCATATAAACATGTATATTTCTTAAAACCAGGCGGGAATAAACCACTTACTCTGTGGGGACCATAAATTTCTATGAATTTAAGCTGTGATAACAAAACAGGTCATTTCCAAAACAAATGTTCGGGGAGTTCTAACAAAGGGGACAGCAACATATAAATGTGACAGCACAGTACAATTAGGGTTAGGGTTAGTGTAAAACATATAATTAAGGTTAGGGTTAGCATAAAAAACACAGTTAGGGTTAGGGGTTAGCATTTTAAGAAACTCTTAAGAGTTAGTGTTTATACTAAATCATACAATTAGGGTTAGGGTCGATAAAAAACACAAAATAAGTAGTAGTTAGTTCAAAAATTACATTTATGATAAGGGTTAGTACAAAAATATACTATTAGGGTTAGGATAAGTGTTAAGCATATAATAAGGGTTAGGGTTAGTATAAAACACACAGTCAGGGTTAGGGGTTAGCATATTCAGAAACACTTAGTGTTGGTGTAAGTACAAAATCATACAACTAGGGTTAGGGTCGATGAAAAAACAAAATAAGGGGTAGAGGTTAGTACAAAGAAATACAGTTCAGGTAAAGGATAAGTACAAAAACGTACAATTAGGGTTAGTGTAAAACATATAATTAGGGTAAAGTTTAATTTAAAACACACAATTAGGGCTAGGGGTTAGCATGTGAAAATACACTTAGTGTTAGGGTTAGTACAAAATCATACAATTAGGGTTAGTTTCGATGAAAAAACAAAATCAGGGGTAGGGGTAAGTACAAAGAGATACAGTCCAGGTAAAGGATTAGTACAAAAGCGTACAATTAGAGTTAGGGTTAGTGTAAAACATATAATTAGAGTTAGGTTTAAGTATAAAACACACAATTAGGGTTAGGGGTTAGCATGTTAAGAAACACTTAGGGTTAGTGTTAGTACAAAATCATACAATTAGGGTTAGGGTCGATGAAAACACAAAATAAGTGGTAGAGGTTAGTTAAAAAATACATTTATGATAAGGGTTAGTACAAAAACGTACAATTAGGGTTAGGGTTAGTGTAAAACATATAATTAGGGTTAGGTTTAATATAAAAACACAATTACGGTTAGGGGTTAGCATTTAAGAAACACTTAGGGTTAGTGTTAGTACAAAATCATAAAATTAGGGTTAGGGTCGATGAAAACACAAAATAAGTAGTAGTTATTTCAAAAAATACATTAATGATAAGGGTTAGTACTAAAGCGTACAATTAGGGTAAGGGTTAGTGTAAAACATATAATAAGGGTTAGGTTTAGTATAAAACACAAAATTAGGGTTAGGGGTTAGCATGGTAAGAAACACTTAGGGTTAGTGTTTGTACAAAATCGTACAATAAGCGTTAGGGTCGATGAAACACACAATAAGTAGTAGTTAGTTCAAAAAATACATTTATGATAAGGGTTAGTACAAAAACGTACAATAAGGGTTAGGGTTAGTGTAAAACATATAATTAGGGTTAGGTTTAGTATAAAACACACAATTAGGGTTAGGGGTTAGCATGTTAAGATACACTAAGAGTTAGTGTTTGTACAAAATCCTACAATTAGGGTAAGGGTCGATGAAAACACAAAATCAGGGGTAGGGGTTAATACAAAGAGATACAGTACAGGTAAAGGATTTATACAAAAACGTACAATTAGGGTTAGGGTTAGTGTAAAACATATAATTAGAGTTAGGTTTAAGTAAAAAACACACAATTATAGGGTTAGGGGTTAGCATGTTAAGAAAGACTTAGGGTTAGTGTTAGTACAAAATCATAAAATTAGGGTTAGGGTCGATGAAAACACAAAATAAGTAGTAGTTAGTTCAAAAAATACATTAATGATAAGGGTTAGTACTAAAACGTACAATTATGGTTAGGGTTAGTGTAAAACATATAATTAAGGTTAAGGTTAGTATAAAACACACAGTTAGGGTTAGGGGTTAGCATTTTAAGAAACATTTAGGGTTAGTGTTAGTACAAAATCATACAATTAGGGTAAAGGTCGATGAAAAAAACAAAATAAGGGGTAGGGGTTAGTACAAAGAGATATAGTTCATGTCAAGGATTAGTACAAAAACGTACAATTAGGGTTAGAGTTAGCGTAAATATATAATTAGGGTTAGGGTTAGTATAAAACACACAGTTAGGGTTAGGGGTTAGCATATTAAGAAACACTTACGGTTAGTGTTAGTTCAAAATCATAATATTAGGGTTAGGGTCGATGAAAACATAAAATAAGTAGTAGTTAGTTTAAAAAATACATTTATGTTAAGGGTTTGTACAAAAACGTACAATTAGGGTTAGGGTTAGTGTAAAACATATAATTAAGGTTAGGGTTAGTATAAAACACACAGTTAGGGTTAGGGTTTAGCATATTAAGAAACACTTAGGGTTAGTGTTAGTACAAAATCATAAAATTAGGGTTAAGGTCGATGAAAACACAAAATAAGTAGTAGTTAGTTTAAAAAATACATTTATGATAAGGGTTTGTACAAAAACGTACAATTAGGGTTAGGGTTAGTGTAAAACGTACAATTAGGGTTAGGGTTAGTGTAAAACATATAATTAAGGTTAGGGTTAGCATAAAAAACAGTTAGGGTTAGGGGTTAGCATTTTAAGAAACACTTAGGGTTAGTGTTAGTACAAAATCATACAATTAGGGTAAAGGTCGATCAAAAAAACAAAATAAGGGGTAAGGGTTAGTACAAAGAGATATAGTTCAGGTCAAGGATTAGTACAAAAGCGTACAATTAGGGTTAGGGTTAGTGTAAAACATATAATTAGGGTGAAGTTTAATTTAAAACACACAATTAGGGCTAGGGGTTAGCATGTGAAAATACACTTAGGGTAAGTGTTTTTACAAAATCATACAATAAGGGTCAGGGTCGATGAAAACACAAATAAAGTAGTAGTTAGTTCAAAAAATACATTTATGATAAGGGTAAGTACAAAAACGTACAATAAGGGTTAGGGTTAGTGTAAAACATATAATTAGGGTTAGGTTTAGTATATAACACACAATTAGGGTTAGGGTTTAGCATGTTAAAATACACTAAGAGTTAGTGTTTGTACAAAATCCTACAATAAGGGTAAGGGTCGATGAAAACACAGAATCAGGGGTAGGGGTTAATACAAAGAGATACAGTAAAGGTAAAGGATTAGTACAAAAACGTACAATTAGGGTTAGGGTTAGTGTAAAACATATAATTAGAGTTAGGTTTAAGTAAAAAACACACAATTAGGGTTAGAGGTTAGCATGTTAAGAAAAACTTAGGGTTAGTGTTAGTACAAAATCATACAATTAGGTTTAGGGTCGATGAAAACACAAAATAAGTGGTAGGGGTTAGTTAAAAAAATACATTTATGATAAGGGTTAGTACAAAAACGTACAATTAGGGTTAGGGTTAGTGTAAAACATATAATTAGAGTTAGGTTTAGTATAAAACACACAATTAGGGTTAGGGGTTAGCATGTTAAGAAACACTTAGGGTTAGTGTTAGTACAAAATCATATAATTAGGGTTACTGTCGATGAAAAAACAAAATCAGTTAGTACAAAGAGATACAGTTCAGGTAAAGGATTAGTACAAAAACGTACAATTAGGGTTAGGGTTAGCGTAAAACATATAATTAGGGTTAGGTTTAGTATAAAACTTACAGTTATGGTTAAGGGTTAGCATATTAAGAAACACTTAGGGTTAGTGTTAGAATAAAATCATAAAATTAGGGTAAGGGTCGATCAAAACACAAAATAAGTAGTAGTTAGTTCAAAAAATACATTAATGATAAGGGTTAGTACAAAAATGTACAATTAGGGTTAGGGTAAGTGTAAAACATATAATTAAGGTTAGGGTTAGTATAAAACACACAGTTAGGGTTAGGGGCTAGCATATTAAGAAACACTTAGGGTTAGTGTTAGTACAAAATCATAAAATTAGGGTTAAAGTCGATGAAAACACAAAATAAGTTGTAGTTAGTTCAAAAAATACATTAATGATAAGGGTTAGTACAAAAACGTACAATAAGGGTTAGGGTTAGTGTAAAACATATAATTAGGGTTAGGTTTAGTATAAAACACACAATTAGGGTTAGGGGTTAGCATGTTAAGATACACTAAGAGTTAGTGTTTGTACAAAATCCTACAATTAGGGTAAGGGTCGATGAAAACACAAAATCAGGGGTAGGGGTTAATACAAAGAGATACAGTAAAGGTAAAGGATTAGTACAAAAACGTCCAATTAGGGTTAGGGTTAGTGTAAAACATATATTTAGAGTTAGGTTTAAGTTAAAAACACACAATTAGTTAGGGGTTAGCATGTTAAGAAAGACGTAGGGTTAGTGTTAGTACAAAATCATACAATTAGGGTTAGGGTCGATGAAAACACCAAATAAGTGGTAGGGGTTAGTTGAAAATACATTTATGATAAGGGTAAGTACAAAAGCGTACAATTAGGGTTAGTGTCGATGAAAAAACAAAATCAGTTAGTACAAAGAGATACAGTTCAGGTAAAGGATTAGTACAAAAACGTACAATTAGGGTTAGGGTTAGTGTAAAACATATATAATTAGAGTTAGGTTTAAGTAAAAAACACACAATTAGGGTTAGGGGTTAGCATGTTAAGAAAGACTTAGGGTTAGTGTTAGTACAAAATCATACAATTAGGGTTAGGGTCGATGAAAACACAAAATAAGTGGTAGGGGTTAGTTAAAAAAAATACATTTATGATAAGGGTTAGTACAAAAACGTACAATTAGGGTTAGGGTTAGTGTAAAACATATAATTAGGGTTAGGTTTAGTATATAACACACAATAAGGGTTAGGGTTTAGCATGTTAAAATACACCAAGAGTTAGTGTTTGTACAAAATCATACAATAAGGGTAAGGGTCGATGAAAACACAGAATCAGGGGTAGGGGTTAATACAAAGAGATACAGTAAAGGTAAAGGATTAGTACAAAACGTAAAATTAGGGTTAGGGTTAGTGTAAAACATATAATTAGGGTTAGGTTTAGTATAAAACACACAATTAGGGTTAGGGGTTAGCATGTTAAGAAACACTTAGGGTTAGTGTTCGTACAAAATCATATAATTAGGGTTAGTGTCGATGAAAAAACAAAATCAGTTAGTACAAAGAGATACAGTTCAGGTAAAGGATTAGTACAAAAACGTACAATTAGGGTTAGGGTTAGCGTAAAACATATAATTAGGGTTAGGTTTAGTATAAAACTTACAGTTATGGTTAAGGGTTAGCATATTAAGAAACACTTAGGGTTAGTGTTAGAATAAAATCATAAAATTAGGGTAAGGGTCGATCAAAACACAAAATAAGTAGTAGTTAGTTCAAAAAATACATTAATGATAAGGGTTAGTACAAAAATGTACAATTAGGGTTAGGGTAAGTGTAAAACATATAATTAAGGTTAGGGTTAGTATAAAACACACAGTTAGGGTTAGGGGCTAGCATATTAAGAAACACTTAGGGTTAGTGTTAGTACAAAATCATAAAATTAGGGTTAAAGTCGATGAAAACACAAAATAAGTTGTAGTTAGTTCAAAAAATACATTAATGATAAGGGTTAGTACAAAAACGTACAATAAGGGTTAGGGTTAGTGTAAAACATATAATTAGGGTTAGGTTTAGTATAAAACACACAATTAGGGTTAGGGGTTAGCATGTTAAGATACACTAAGAGTTAGTGTTTGTACAAAATCCTACAATTAGGGTAAGGGTCGATGAAAACACAAAATCAGGGGTAGGGGTTAATACAAAGAGATACAGTAAAGGTAAAGGATTAGTACAAAAACGTCCAATTAGGGTTAGGGTTAGTGTAAAACATATATTTAGAGTTAGGTTTAAGTTAAAAACACACAATTAGTTAGGGGTTAGCATGTTAAGAAAGACGTAGGGTTAGTGTTAGTACAAAATCATACAATTAGGGTTAGGGTCGATGAAAACACCAAATAAGTGGTAGGGGTTAGTTGAAAATACATTTATGATAAGGGTAAGTACAAAAGCGTACAATTAGGGTTAGTGTCGATGAAAAAACAAAATCAGTTAGTACAAAGAGATACAGTTCAGGTAAAGGATTAGTACAAAAACGTACAATTAGGGTTAGGGTTAGTGTAAAACATATATAATTAGAGTTAGGTTTAAGTAAAAAACACACAATTAGGGTTAGGGGTTAGCATGTTAAGAAAGACTTAGGGTTAGTGTTAGTACAAAATCATACAATTAGGGTTAGGGTCGATGAAAACACAAAATAAGTGGTAGGGGTTAGTTAAAAAAAATACATTTATGATAAGGGTTAGTACAAAAACGTACAATTAGGGTTAGGGTTAGTGTAAAACATATAATTAGGGTTAGGTTTAGTATATAACACACAATAAGGGTTAGGGTTTAGCATGTTAAAATACACCAAGAGTTAGTGTTTGTACAAAATCATACAATAAGGGTAAGGGTCGATGAAAACACAGAATCAGGGGTAGGGGTTAATACAAAGAGATACAGTAAAGGTAAAGGATTAGTACAAAACGTAAAATTAGGGTTAGGGTTAGTGTAAAACATATAATTAGGGTTAGGTTTAGTATAAAACACACAATTAGGGTTAGGGGTTAGCATGTTAAGAAACACTTAGGGTTAGTGTTCGTACAAAATCATATAATTAGGGTTAGTGTCGATGAAAAAACAAAATCAGTTAGAACAAAGAGATACAGTTCAGGTAAAGGATTAGTACAAAAACGTACAATTAGGGTTAGGGTTAGCGTAAAACATAATTAGGGTTAGGTTTAGTATAAAACTTACAGTTATTGTTAAGGGTTAGCATATTAAGAAACACTTAGGGTTAGCGTTAGAATAAAATCATAAAATTAGGGTAAGGGTCGATGAAAACACAAAATAAGTAGTAGTTAGTTCAAAAAAATACATTAATGATAAGGGTTAGTACAAAAATGTACAATTAGGGTTAGGGTAAGTGTAAAACATATAATTAAGGTTAGGGTTAGTATAAAACACACAGTTAGGGTTAGGGGTTAGCATATTAAGAAACACTTAGGGTTAGTGTTAGTACAAAATCATAAAATTAGGGTAAAAGTCGGTGAAAACACAAAATAAGTAGTAGTTAGTTCAAAAAATACATTAATGATAAGGGTTAGTACAAAAACGTACAATAAGGGTTAGGGTTAGTGTAAAACATATAATTAGGGTTAGGTTTAGTATAAAACACACAATTAGGGTTAGGGGTTAGCATGTTAAGATACACTAAGAGTTAGTGTTTGTACAAAATCCTACAATTAGGGTATGGGTCGATGAAAACACAAAATCAGGGGTAGGGGTTAATACAAAGAGATACAGTAAAGGTAAAGGATTAGTACAAAAACGTCCAATTAGGGTTAGGGTTAGTGTAAAACATATAATTAGAGTTAGGTTTAAGTAAAAAACACACAATTAGGGTTAGGGGTTAGCATGTTAAGAAAGACTTAGGGTTAGTGTTAGTACAAAATCATACAATTAGGGTTAGGTTTAGTATAAAACACACAATTAGGGTTAGGGGTTAGCATGTTAAGATACACTAAGAGTTAGTGTTTGTACAAAATCCTACAATTAGGGTAAGGGTCGATGAAAACACAAAATCAGGGGTAGGGGTTAATACAAAGAGATACAGTAAAGGTAAAGGATTAGTACAAAAACGTCCAATTAGGGTTAGGGTTAGTGTAAAACATATATTTAGAGTTAGGTTTAAGTAAAAAACACACAATTAGGGTTAGGGGTTAGCATGTTAAGAAAGACTTAGGGTTAGTGTTAGTACAAAATCATACAATTAGGGTTAGGGTCGATGAAAACACCAAATAAGTTGTAGGGGTTAGTTGAAAATACATTTATGATAAGGGTAAGTACAAAAGCGTACAATTAGGGTTAGTGTCGATGAAAAAACAAAATCAGTTAGTACAAAGAGATACAGTTCAGGTAAAGGATTAGTACAAAAACGTACAATTAGGGTTAGGGTTAGTGTAAAACATATAATTAGAGTTAGGTTTAAGTAAAAAACACACAATAAGGGTTAGGGGTTAGCATGTTAAGAAAGACTTAGGGTTAGTGTTAGTACAAAATCATAAAATTAGGGTTAGGGTCGATGAAAACACAAAATAAGTAGTAGTTAGTTCAAAAAATACATTAATGATAAGGGTTAGTACTAAAACGTACAATTATGGTTAGGGTTAGTGTAAAACATATAATTAAGGTTAAGGTTAGTATAAAACACACAGTTAGGGTTAGGGGTTAGCATTTTAAGAAACATTTAGGGTTAGTGTTAGTACAAAATCATACAATTAGGGTAAAGGTCGATGAAAAAAACAAAATAAGGGGTAGGGGTTAGTACAAAGAGATATAGTTCATGTCAAGGATTAGTACAAAAACGTACAATTAGGGTTAGAGTTAGCGTAAATATATAATTAGGGTTAGGGTTAGTATAAAACACACAGTTAGGGTTAGGGGTTAGCATATTAAGAAACACTTACGGTTAGTGTTAGTTCAAAATCATAATATTAGGGTTAGGGTCGATGAAAACATAAAATAAGTAGTAGTTAGTTTAAAAAATACATTTATGTTAAGGGTTTGTACAAAAACGTACAATTAGGGTTAGGGTTAGTGTAAAACATATAATTAAGGTTAGGGTTAGTATAAAACACACAGTTAGGGTTAGGGTTTAGCATATTAAGAAACACTTAGGGTTAGTGTTAGTACAAAATCATAAAATTAGGGTTAAGGTCGATGAAAACACAAAATAAGTAGTAGTTAGTTTAAAAAATACATTTATGATAAGGGTTTGTACAAAAACGTACAATTAGGGTTAGGGTTAGTGTAAAACGTACAATTAGGGTTAGGGTTAGTGTAAAACATATAATTAAGGTTAGGGTTAGCATAAAAAACAGTTAGGGTTAGGGGTTAGCATTTTAAGAAACACTTAGGGTTAGTGTTAGTACAAAATCATACAATTAGGGTAAAGGTCGATCAAAAAAACAAAATAAGGGGTAAGGGTTAGTACAAAGAGATATAGTTCAGGTCAAGGATTAGTACAAAAGCGTACAATTAGGGTTAGGGTTAGTGTAAAACATATAATTAGGGTGAAGTTTAATTTAAAACACACAATTAGGGCTAGGGGTTAGCATGTGAAAATACACTTAGGGTAAGTGTTTTTACAAAATCATACAATAAGGGTCAGGGTCGATGAAAACACAAATAAAGTAGTAGTTAGTTCAAAAAATACATTTATGATAAGGGTAAGTACAAAAACGTACAATAAGGGTTAGGGTTAGTGTAAAACATATAATTAGGGTTAGGTTTAGTATATAACACACAATTAGGGTTAGGGTTTAGCATGTTAAAATACACTAAGAGTTAGTGTTTGTACAAAATCCTACAATAAGGGTAAGGGTCGATGAAAACACAGAATCAGGGGTAGGGGTTAATACAAAGAGATACAGTAAAGGTAAAGGATTAGTACAAAAACGTACAATTAGGGTTAGGGTTAGTGTAAAACATATAATTAGAGTTAGGTTTAAGTAAAAAACACACAATTAGGGTTAGAGGTTAGCATGTTAAGAAAAACTTAGGGTTAGTGTTAGTACAAAATCATACAATTAGGTTTAGGGTCGATGAAAACACAAAATAAGTGGTAGGGGTTAGTTAAAAAAATACATTTATGATAAGGGTTAGTACAAAAACGTACAATTAGGGTTAGGGTTAGTGTAAAACATATAATTAGAGTTAGGTTTAGTATAAAACACACAATTAGGGTTAGGGGTTAGCATGTTAAGAAACACTTAGGGTTAGTGTTAGTACAAAATCATATAATTAGGGTTACTGTCGATGAAAAAACAAAATCAGTTAGTACAAAGAGATACAGTTCAGGTAAAGGATTAGTACAAAAACGTACAATTAGGGTTAGGGTTAGCGTAAAACATATAATTAGGGTTAGGTTTAGTATAAAACTTACAGTTATGGTTAAGGGTTAGCATATTAAGAAACACTTAGGGTTAGTGTTAGAATAAAATCATAAAATTAGGGTAAGGGTCGATCAAAACACAAAATAAGTAGTAGTTAGTTCAAAAAATACATTAATGATAAGGGTTAGTACAAAAATGTACAATTAGGGTTAGGGTAAGTGTAAAACATATAATTAAGGTTAGGGTTAGTATAAAACACACAGTTAGGGTTAGGGGCTAGCATATTAAGAAACACTTAGGGTTAGTGTTAGTACAAAATCATAAAATTAGGGTTAAAGTCGATGAAAACACAAAATAAGTTGTAGTTAGTTCAAAAAATACATTAATGATAAGGGTTAGTACAAAAACGTACAATAAGGGTTAGGGTTAGTGTAAAACATATAATTAGGGTTAGGTTTAGTATAAAACACACAATTAGGGTTAGGGGTTAGCATGTTAAGATACACTAAGAGTTAGTGTTTGTACAAAATCCTACAATTAGGGTAAGGGTCGATGAAAACACAAAATCAGGGGTAGGGGTTAATACAAAGAGATACAGTAAAGGTAAAGGATTAGTACAAAAACGTCCAATTAGGGTTAGGGTTAGTGTAAAACATATATTTAGAGTTAGGTTTAAGTTAAAAACACACAATTAGTTAGGGGTTAGCATGTTAAGAAAGACGTAGGGTTAGTGTTAGTACAAAATCATACAATTAGGGTTAGGGTCGATGAAAACACCAAATAAGTGGTAGGGGTTAGTTGAAAATACATTTATGATAAGGGTAAGTACAAAAGCGTACAATTAGGGTTAGTGTCGATGAAAAAACAAAATCAGTTAGTACAAAGAGATACAGTTCAGGTAAAGGATTAGTACAAAAACGTACAATTAGGGTTAGGGTTAGTGTAAAACATATATAATTAGAGTTAGGTTTAAGTAAAAAACACACAATTAGGGTTAGGGGTTAGCATGTTAAGAAAGACTTAGGGTTAGTGTTAGTACAAAATCATACAATTAGGGTTAGGGTCGATGAAAACACAAAATAAGTGGTAGGGGTTAGTTAAAAAAAATACATTTATGATAAGGGTTAGTACAAAAACGTACAATTAGGGTTAGGGTTAGTGTAAAACATATAATTAGGGTTAGGTTTAGTATATAACACACAATAAGGGTTAGGGTTTAGCATGTTAAAATACACCAAGAGTTAGTGTTTGTACAAAATCATACAATAAGGGTAAGGGTCGATGAAAACACAGAATCAGGGGTAGGGGTTAATACAAAGAGATACAGTAAAGGTAAAGGATTAGTACAAAACGTAAACTTAGGGTTAGGGTTAGTGTAAAACATATAATTAGGGTTAGGTTTAGTATAAAACACACAATTAGGGTTAGGGGTTAGCATGTTAAGAAACACTTAGGGTTAGTGTTCGTACAAAATCATATAATTAGGGTTAGTGTCGATGAAAAAACAAAATCAGTTAGTACAAAGAGATACAGTTCAGGTAAAGGATTAGTACAAAAACGTACAATTAGGGTTAGGGTTAGCGTAAAACATATAATTAGGGTTAGGTTTAGTATAAAACTTACAGTTATGGTTAAGGGTTAGCATATTAAGAAACACTTAGGGTTAGTGTTAGAATAAAATCATAAAATTAGGGTAAGGGTCGATCAAAACACAAAATAAGTAGTAGTTAGTTCAAAAAATACATTAATGATAAGGGTTAGTACAAAAATGTACAATTAGGGTTAGGGTAAGTGTAAAACATATAATTAAGGTTAGGGTTAGTATAAAACACACAGTTAGGGTTAGGGGCTAGCATATTAAGAAACACTTAGGGTTAGTGTTAGTACAAAATAATAAAATTAGGGTTAAAGTCGATGAAAACACAAAATAAGTTGTAGTTAGTTCAAAAAATACATTAATGATAAGGGTTAGTACAAAAACGTACAATAAGGGTTAGGGTTAGTGTAAAACATATAATTAGGGTTAGGTTTAGTATAAAACACACAATTAGGGTTAGGGGTTAGCATGTTAAGATACACTAAGAGTTAGTGTTTGTACAAAATCCTACAATTAGGGTAAGGGTCGATGAAAACACAAAATCAGGGGTAGGGGTTAATACAAAGAGATACAGTAAAGGTAAAGGATTAGTACAAAAACGTCCAATTAGGGTTAGGGTTAGTGTAAAACATATATTTAGAGTTAGGTTTAAGTTAAAAACACACAATTAGTTAGGGGTTAGCATGTTAAGAAAGACGTAGGGTTAGTGTTAGTACAAAATCATACAATTAGGGTTAGGGTCGATGAAAACACCAAATAAGTGGTAGGGGTTAGTTGAAAATACATTTATGATAAGGGTAAGTACAAAAGCGTACAATTAGGGTTAGTGTCGATGAAAAAACAAAATCAGTTAGTACAAAGAGATACAGTTCAGGTAAAGGATTAGTACAAAAACGTACAATTAGGGTTAGGGTTAGTGTAAAACATATATAATTAGAGTTAGGTTTAAGTAAAAAACACACAATTAGGGTTAGGGGTTAGCATGTTAAGAAAGACTTAGGGTTAGTGTTAGTACAAAATCATACAATTAGGGTTAGGGTCGATGAAAACACAAAATAAGTGGTAGGGGTTAGTTAAAAAAAATACATTTATGATAAGGGTTAGTACAAAAACGTACAATTAGGGTTAGGGTTAGTGTAAAACATATAATTAGGGTTAGGTTTAGTATATAACACACAATAAGGGTTAGGGTTTAGCATGTTAAAATACACCAAGAGTTAGTGTTTGTACAAAATCATACAATAAGGGTAAGGGTCGATGAAAACACAGAATCAGGGGTAGGGGTTAATACAAAGAGATACAGTAAAGGTAAAGGATTAGTACAAAACGTAAAATTAGGGTTAGGGTTAGTGTAAAACATATAATTAGGGTTAGGTTTAGTATAAAACACACAATTAGGGTTAGGGGTTAGCATGTTAAGAAACACTTAGGGTTAGTGTTCGTACAAAATCATATAATTAGGGTTAGTGTCGATGAAAAAACAAAATCAGTTAGAACAAAGAGATACAGTTCAGGTAAAGGATTAGTACAAAAACGTACAATTAGGGTTAGGGTTAGCGTAAAACATAATTAGGGTTAGGTTTAGTATAAAACTTACAGTTATTGTTAAGGGTTAGCATATTAAGAAACACTTAGGGTTAGCGTTAGAATAAAATCATAAAATTAGGGTAAGGGTCGATGAAAACACAAAATAAGTAGTAGTTAGTTCAAAAAAATACATTAATGATAAGGGTTAGTACAAAAATGTACAATTAGGGTTAGGGTAAGTGTAAAACATATAATTAAGGTTAGGGTTAGTATAAAACACACAGTTAGGGTTAGGGGTTAGCATATTAAGAAACACTTAGGGTTAGTGTTAGTACAAAATCATAAAATTAGGGTAAAAGTCGGTGAAAACACAAAATAAGTAGTAGTTAGTTCAAAAAATACATTAATGATAAGGGTTAGTACAAAAACGTACAATAAGGGTTAGGGTTAGTGTAAAACATATAATTAGGGTTAGGTTTAGTATAAAACACACAATTAGGGTTAGGGGTTAGCATGTTAAGATACACTAAGAGTTAGTGTTTGTACAAAATCCTACAATTAGGGTATGGGTCGATGAAAACACAAAATCAGGGGTAGGGGTTAATACAAAGAGATACAGTAAAGGTAAAGGATTAGTACAAAAACGTCCAATTAGGGTTAGGGTTAGTGTAAAACATATAATTAGAGTTAGGTTTAAGTAAAAAACACACAATTAGGGTTAGGGGTTAGCATGTTAAGAAAGACTTAGGGTTAGTGTTAGTACAAAATCATACAATTAGGGTTAGGTTTAGTATAAAACACACAATTAGGGTTAGGGGTTAGCATGTTAAGATACACTAAGAGTTAGTGTTTGTACAAAATCCTACAATTAGGGTAAGGGTCGATGAAAACACAAAATCAGGGGTAGGGGTTAATACAAAGAGATACAGTAAAGGTAAAGGATTAGTACAAAAACGTCCAATTAGGGTTAGGGTTAGTGTAAAACATATATTTAGAGTTAGGTTTAAGTAAAAAACACACAATTAGGGTTAGGGGTTAGCATGTTAAGAAAGACTTAGGGTTAGTGTTAGTACAAAATCATACAATTAGGGTTAGGGTCGATGAAAACACCAAATAAGTGGTAGGGGTTAGTTGAAAATACATTTATGATAAGGGTAAGTACAAAAGCGTACAATTAGGGTTAGTGTCGATGAAAAAACAAAATCAGTTAGTACAAAGAGATACAGTTCAGGTAAAGGATTAGTACAAAAACGTACAATTAGGGTTAGGGTTAGTGTAAAACATATAATTAGAGTTAGGTTTAAGTAAAAAACACACAATAAGGGTTAGGGGTTAGCATGTTAAGAAAGACTTAGGGTTAGTGTTAGTACAAAATCATACAATTAGGGTTAGGGTCGATGAAAACACAAAATAAGTGGTAGGGGTTAGTTAAAAAAAATACATTTATGATAAGGGTTAGTACAAAAACGTACAATTAGGGTTAGGGTTAGTGTAAAACATATAATTAGGGTTAGGTTTAGTATATAACACACAATAAGGGTTAGGGTTTAGCATGTTAAAATACACCAAGACTTAGTGTTTGTACAAAATCATACAATAAGGGTAAGGGTCGATGAAAACACAGAATCAGGGGTAGGGGTTAATACAAAGAGATACAGTAAAGGTAAAGGATTAGTACAAAACGTACAATTAGGGTTAGGGTTAGTGTAAAACATATAATTAGGGTTAGGTTTAGTATAAAACACACAATTAGGGTTAGGGGTTAGCATGTTAAGAAACACTTAGGGTTAGTGTTAGTACAAAATCATATAATTAGGGTTAGTGTCGATGAAAAAACAAAATCAGTTAGAACAAAGAGATACAGTTCAGGTAAAGGATTAGTACAAAAACGTACAATTAGGGTTAGGGTTAGCGTAAAACATATAATTAGGGTTAGGTTTAGTATAAAACTTACAGTTATTGTTAAGGGTTAGCATATTAAGAAACACTTAGGGTTAGCGTTAGAATAAAATCATAAAATTAGGGTAAGGGTCGATGAAAACACAAAATAAGTAGTAGTTAGTTCAAAAAAATACATTAATGATAAGGGTTAGTACAAAAATGTACAATTAGGGTTAGGGTAAGTGTAAAACATATAATTAAGGTTAGGGTTAGTATAAAACACACAGTTAGGGTTAGGGGTTAGCATATTAAGAAACACTTAGGGTTAGTGTTAGTACAAAATCATAAAATTAGGGTAAAAGTCGGTGAAAACACAAAATAAGTAGTAGTTAGTTCAAAAAATACATTAATGATAAGGGTTAGTACAAAAACGTACAATAAGGGTTAGGGTTAGTGTAAAACATATAATTAGGGTTAGGTTTAGTATAAAACACACAATTAGGGTTAGGGGTTAGCATGTTAAGATACACTAAGAGTTAGTGTTTGTACAAAATCCTACAATTAGGGTATGGGTCGATGAAAACACAAAATCAGGGGTAGGGGTTAATACAAAGAGATACAGTAAAGGTAAATGATTAGTACAAAAACGTCCAATTAGGGTTAGGGTTAGTGTAAAGCATATAATTAGAGTTAGGTTTAAGTAAAAAACACACAATTAGGGTTAGGGGTTAGCATGTTAAGAAAGACTTAGGGTTAGTGTTAGTACAAAATCATACAATTAGGGTTAGGGTCGATGAAAACACAAAATAAGTGGTAGGGGTTAGTTAAAAAAAAACATTTATGATAAGGGTTAGTACAAAAACGTACAATTAGGGTTAGGGTTAGCGTAAAACATATAATTAGGGTTAGCTTTAGTATAAAACTTATAGTTAGGGTTAAGGGTTAGCATATTAAGAAACACTTAGGGTTAGTGTTAGAATAAAATCATAAAATTAGGGTTAGGGTCGATGAAAACACAAAATCAGTTAGTACAAAGAGATACAGTTCAGGTAAAGGATTAGTACAAAAACGTACAATTAGGGTTAGGGTTAGTGTAAAACATATAATTAAAGTTAGGTTTAAGTAAAAAAACACAATTAGGGTTAGGGGTTAGCATGTTAAGAAAGACTTAGGGTTAGTGTTAGTACAAAATCATACAATTAGGGTTAGGGTCGATGAAAACACAAAATAAGTGGTAGGGGTTAGTTAAAAAAAAATACATTTATGATAAGGGTTAGTACAAAAACGTACAATTAGGGTTAGGGTTAGTGTAAAACATATAATTCGGGTTAGGTTTAGTATATAACACACAATAAGGGTTAGGGTTTAGCATGTTAAAATACACCGAGAGTTAGTGTTTGTACAAAATCCTACAATAAGGGTAAGGGTCGATGAAAACACAGAATCAGGGGTAGGGGTTAATACAAAGAGATACAGTAAAGGTAAAGGATTAGTACAAAACGTACAATTAGGGTTAGGGTTAGTGTAAAACATATAATTAGGGTTAGGTTTAGTATAAAACACACAATTAGGGTTAGGGGTTAGCATGTTAAGAAACACTTAGGGTTAGTGTTATTACAAAATCATATAATTAGGGTTAGTGTCGATGAAAAAACAAAATCAGTTAGAACATAGAGATACAGTTCAGGTATAGGATTAGTACAAAAACGTACAATTAGGGTTAGGGTTAGCGTAAAACATATAATTAGGGTTAGGTTTAGTATAAAACTTACAGTTATGGTTAAGGGTTAGCATATTAAGAAACACTTAGGGTTAGCGTTAGAATAAAATCATAAAATTAGGGTAAGGGTCGATGAAAACACAAAATAAGTAGTAGTTAGTTCAAAAAATACATTAATGATAAGGGTTAGTACAAAAATGTACAATTAGGGTTAGGGTTAGTGTAAAACATATAATTAGGGTTAGGGTTAGTATAAAACACACAGTTAGGGTTAGGGGCTAGCATATTAAGAAACACTTAGGGTTAGTGTTAGTACAAAATCATAAAATTAGGGTAAAAGTCGGTGAAAACACAAAATAAGTAGTAGTTAGTTCAAAAATACATTAATGATAAGGGTGAGTACAAAAACGTACAATAAGGGTTAGGGTTAGTGTAAAACATATAATTAGGGTTAGGTTTAGTATAAAACACACAATTAGGGTTAGGGGTTAGCATGTTAAGATACACTAAGAGTTAGTGTTTGTACAAAATCCTACAATTAGGGTAAGGGTCGATGAAAACACAAAATCAGGGGTAGGGGTTAATACAAAGAGATACAGTAAAGGTAAAGGATTAGTACAAAAACGTCCAATTAGGGTTAGGGTTAGTGTAAAACATATAATTAGAGTTAGGTTTAAGTACAAAACACACAATTAGGGTTAGGGGTTAGCATGTTAAGAAAGACTTAGGGTTAGTGTTAGTACAAAATCATACAATTAGGGTTAGGGTCGATGAAAACACAAAATAAGTGGTAGGGGTTAGTTAAAAAAAAACATTTATGATAAGGGTTAGTACAAAAACGTACAATTAGGGTTAGGGTTAGCGTAAAACATATAATTAGGGTTAGGCTTAGTATAAAACTTATAGTTAGGGTTAAGGGTTAACATATTAAGAAACACTTAGGGTTAGTGTTAGAATAAAATCATAACATTAGGGTTAGGGTCGATGAAAACACAAAATCAGTTAGTACAAAGAGATACAGTTCAGGGAAAGGATTAGTACAAAAACGTACAATAAGGGTTAGGGTTAGTGTAAAACATATAATTAGAGTTAGGTTTAAGTACAAAACACACAATTAGGGTTAGGGGTTAGCATGTTAAGAAACACTTAGGGTTAGTGTTAGTACAAAATCATACAATTAGGGTTAGGGTCGATGAAAACACAAACTAAGTGGTAGGGGTTAGTTAAAAAAAACATTTATGATAAGGGTTAGTACAAAAACGTACAATTAGGGTTAGGGTTAGCGTAAAACATATAATTAGGGTTAGGTTTAGTATAAAACTTATAGTTAGGGTTAAGGGTTAGCATATTAAGAAACACTTAGGGTTAGTGTTAGAATAAAATCATAAAATTAGGGTTAGGGTCGATGAAAACACAAAATAAGTAGTAGTTAGTTCAAAAAATACATTAATGATAAGGGTTAGTACAAAAATGTACAATTAAAGTTAGGGTTAGTGTAAACATATAATTAAGGTTTGGGTTAGTATAAAACACACAGTTAGGGTTAGGGGTTAGCATATTAAGAAACACTTAGGGTTAGTGTTAGTACAAAATCATAAAATTAGGGTAAAAGTCGGTGAAAACACAAAATAAGTAGTAGTTAGTTCAAAAAATACATTAATGATAAGGGTTAGTACAAAAACGTACAATAAGGGTTAGGGTTAGTGTAAAACATATAATTAGGGTTAGGTTTAGTATAAAACACACAATTAGGGTTAGGGGTTAGCATGTTAAGATACACTAAGAGTTAGTGTTTGTACAAAATCCTACAATTAGGGTATGGGTCGATGAAAACACAAAATCAGGGGTAGGGGTTAATACAAAGAGATACAGTAAAGGTAAAGGATTAGTACAAAAACGTCCAATTAGGGTTAGGGTTAGTGTAAAACATATAATTAGAGTTAGGTTTAAGTAAAAAACACACAATTAGGGTTAGGGGTTAGCATGTTAAGAAAGACTTAGGGTTAGTGTTAGTACAAAATCATACAATTAGGGTTAGGTTTAGTATAAAACACACAATTAGGGTTAGGGGTTAGCATGTTAAGATACACTAAGAGTTAGTGTTTGTACAAAATCCTACAATTAGGGTAAGGGTCGATGAAAACACAAAATCAGGGGTAGGGGTTAATACAAAGAGATACAGTAAAGGTAAAGGATTAGTACAAAAACGTCCAATTAGGGTTAGGGTTAGTGTAAAACATATATTTAGAGTTAGGTTTAAGTAAAAAACACACAATTAGGGTTAGGGGTTAGCATGTTAAGAAAGACTTAGGGTTAGTGTTAGTACAAAATCATACAATTAGGGTTAGGGTCGATGAAAACACCAAATAAGTGGTAGGGGTTAGTTGAAAATACATTTATGATAAGGGTAAGTACAAAAGCGTACAATTAGGGTTAGTGTCGATGAAAAAACAAAATCAGTTAGTACAAAGAGATACAGTTCAGGTAAAGGATTAGTACAAAAACGTACAATTAGGGTTAGGGTTAGTGTAAAACATATAATTAGAGTTAGGTTTAAGTAAAAAACACACAATAAGGGTTAGGGGTTAGCATGTTAAGAAAGACTTAGGGTTAGTGTTAGTACAAAATCATACAATTAGGGTTAGGGTCGATGAAAACACAAAATAAGTGGTAGGGGTTAGTTAAAAAAAATACATTTATGATAAGGGTTAGTACAAAAACGTACAATTAGGGTTAGGGTTAGTGTAAAACATATAATTAGGGTTAGGTTTAGTATATAACACACAATAAGGGTTAGGGTTTAGCATGTTAAAATACACCAAGACTTAGTGTTTGTACAAAATCATACAATAAGGGTAAGGGTCGATGAAAACACAGAATCAGGGGTAGGGGTTAATACAAAGAGATACAGTAAAGGTAAAGGATTAGTACAAAACGTACAATTAGGGTTAGGGTTAGTGTAAAACATATAATTAGGGTTAGGTTTAGTATAAAACACACAATTAGGGTTAGGGGTTAGCATGTTAAGAAACACTTAGGGTTAGTGTTAGTACAAAATCATATAATTAGGGTTAGTGTCGATGAAAAAACAAAATCAGTTAGAACAAAGAGATACAGTTCAGGTAAAGGATTAGTACAAAAACGTACAATTAGGGTTAGGGTTAGCGTAAAACATATAATTAGGGTTAGGTTTAGTATAAAACTTACAGTTATTGTTAAGGGTTAGCATATTAAGAAACACTTAGGGTTAGCGTTAGAATAAAATCATAAAATTAGGGTAAAGGTCGATGAAAACACAAAATAAGTAGTAGTTAGTTCAAAAAAATACATTAATGATAAGGGTTAGTACAAAAATGTACAATTAGGGTTAGGGTAAGTGTAAAACATATAATTAAGGTTAGGGTTAGTATAAAACACACAGTTAGGGTTAGGGGTTAGCATATTAAGAAACACTTAGGGTTAGTGTTAGTACAAAATCATAAAATTAGGGTAAAAGTCGGTGAAAACACAAAATAAGTAGTAGTTAGTTCAAAAAATACATTAATGATAAGGGTTAGTACAAAAACGTACAATAAGGGTTAGGGTTAGTGTAAAACATATAATTAGGGTTAGGTTTAGTATAAAACACACAATTAGGGTTAGGGGTTAGCATGTTAAGATACACTAAGAGTTAGTGTTTGTACAAAATCCTACAATTAGGGTATGGGTCGATGAAAACACAAAATCAGGGGTAGGGGTTAATACAAAGAGATACAGTAAAGGTAAAGGATTAGTACAAAAACGTCCAATTAGGGTTAGGGTTAGTGTAAAGCATATAATTAGAGTTAGGTTTAAGTAAAAAACACACAATTAGGGTTAGGGGTTAGCATGTTAAGAAAGACTTAGGGTTAGTGTTAGTACAAAATCATACAATTAGGGTTAGGGTCGATGAAAACACAAAATAAGTGGTAGGGGTTAGTTAAAAAAAAACATTTATGATAAGGGTTAGTACAAAAACGTACAATTAGGGTTAGGGTTAGCGTAAAACATATAATTAGGGTTAGCTTTAGTATAAAACTTATAGTTAGGGTTAAGGGTTAGCATATTAAGAAACACTTAGGGTTAGTGTTAGAATAAAATCATAAAATTAGGGTTAGGGTCGATGAAAACACAAAATCAGTTAGTACAAAGAGATACAGTTCAGGTAAAGGATTAGTACAAAAACGTACAATTAGGGTTAGGGTTAGTGTAAAACATATAATTAAAGTTAGGTTTAAGTAAAAAAACACAATTAGGGTTAGGGGTTAGCATGTTAAGAAAGACTTAGGGTTAGTGTTAGTACAAAATCATACAATTAGGGTTAGGGTCGATGAAAACACAAAATAAGTGGTAGGGGTTAGTTAAAAAAAAATACATTTATGATAAGGGTTAGTACAAAAACGTACAATTAGGGTTAGGGTTAGTGTAAAACATATAATTCGGGTTAGGTTTAGTATATAACACACAATAAGGGTTAGGGTTTAGCATGTTAAAATACACCGAGAGTTAGTGTTTGTACAAAATCCTACAATAAGGGTAAGGGTCGATGAAAACACAGAATCAGGGGTAGGGGTTAATACAAAGAGATACAGTAAAGGTAAAGGATTAGTACAAAACGTACAATTAGGGTTAGGGTTAGTGTAAAACATATAATTAGGGTTAGGTTTAGTATAAAACACACAATTAGGGTTAGGGGTTAGCATGTTAAGAAACACTTAGGGTTAGTGTTATTACAAAATCATATAATTAGGGTTAGTGTCGATGAAAAAACAAAATCAGTTAGAACATAGAGATACAGTTCAGGTATAGGATTAGTACAAAAACGTACAATTAGGGTTAGGGTTAGCGTAAAACATATAATTAGGGTTAGGTTTAGTATAAAACTTACAGTTATGGTTAAGGGTTAGCATATTAAGAAACACTTAGGGTTAGCGTTAGAATAAAATCATAAAATTAGGGTAAGGGTCGATGAAAACACAAAATAAGTAGTAGTTAGTTCAAAAAATACATTAATGATAAGGGTTAGTACAAAAATGTACAATTAGGGTTAGGGTTAGTGTAAAACATATAATTAGGGTTAGGGTTAGTATAAAACACACAGTTAGGGTTAGGGGCTAGCATATTAAGAAACACTTAGGGTTATTGTTAGTACAAAATCATAAAATTAGGGTAAAAGTCGGTGAAAACACAAAATAAGTAGTAGTTAGTTCAAAAATACATTAATGATAAGGGTGAGTACAAAAACGTACAATAAGGGTTAGGGTTAGTGTAAAACATATAATTAGGGTTAGGTTTAGTATAAAACACACAATTAGGGTTAGGGGTTAGCATGTTAAGATACACTAAGAGTTAGTGTTTGTACAAAATCCTACAATTAGGGTAAGGGTCGATGAAAACACAAAATCAGGGGTAGGGGTTAATACAAAGAGATACAGTAAAGGTAAAGGATTAGTACAAAAACGTCCAATTAGGGTTAGGGTTAGTGTAAAACATATAATTAGAGTTAGGTTTAAGTACAAAACACACAATTAGGGTTAGGGGTTAGCATGTTAAGAAAGACTTAGGGTTAGTGTTAGTACAAAATCATACAATTAGGGTTAGGGTCGATGAAAACACAAAATAAGTGGTAGGGGTTAGTTAAAAAAAAACATTTATGATAAGGGTTAGTACAAAAACGTACAATTAGGGTTAGGGTTAGCGTAAAACATATAATTAGGGTTAGGCTTAGTATAAAACTTATAGTTAGGGTTAAGGGTTAACATATTAAGAAACACTTAGGGTTAGTGTTAGAATAAAATCATAACATTAGGGTTAGGGTCGATGAAAACACAAAATCAGTTAGTACAAAGAGATACAGTTCAGGGAAAGGATTAGTACAAAAACGTACAATAAGGGTTAGGGTTAGTGTAAAACATATAATTAGAGTTAGGTTTAAGTACAAAACACACAATTAGGGTTAGGGGTTAGCATGTTAAGAAACACTTAGGGTTAGTGTTAGTACAAAATCATACAATTAGGGTTAGGGTCGATGAAAACACAAACTAAGTGGTAGGGGTTAGTTAAAAAAAACATTTATGATAAGGGTTAGTACAAAAACGTACAATTAGGGTTAGGGTTAGCGTAAAACATATAATTAGGGTTAGGTTTAGTATAAAACTTATAGTTAGGGTTAAGGGTTAGCATATTAAGAAACACTTAGGGTTAGTGTTAGAATAAAATCATAAAATTAGGGTTAGGGTCGATGAAAACACAAAATAAGTAGTAGTTAGTTCAAAAAATACATTAATGATAAGGGTTAGTACAAAAATGTACAATTAAGGTTAGGGTTAGTGTAAACATATAATTAAGGTTTGGGTTAGTATAAAACACACAGTTAGGGTTAGGGGTTAGCATATTAAGAAACACTTAGGGTTAGTGTTAGTACAAATCATAAAATTAGGGTAAGAGTCGATGAAAACACAAAATAAGTAGTAGTTAGTTCAAAAAATACATTAATGATAAGGGTTAGTACAAAAACGTACAATAAGGGTTAGGGTTAGTGTAAAACATATAATTAGGGTTAGGTTTAGTATAAAACACACAATTAGGGTTAGGGGTTAGCATGTTAAGATACACTAAGAGTTAGTGTTTGTACAAAATCCTACAATTAGGGTAAGGGTCGATGAAAACACAAAATCAGGGGTAGGGGTTAATACAAAGAGATACAGTAAAGGTAAAGGATTAGTACAAAAACGTCCAATTAGGGTTAGGGTTAGTGTAAAGCATATAATTAGAGTTAGGTTTAAGTAAAAAACACACAATTAGGGTTAGGGGTTAGCATGTTAAGAAAGACTTAGGGTTAGTGTTAGTACAAAATCATACAATTAAGGTTAGGGTCGATGAAAACACCAAATAAGTGGTAGGGGTTAGTTAAAAATACATTTATGATAAGGGTTAGTACAAAAACGTACAATTAGGGTTAGGGTTAGTGTAAAACATATAATTAAGGTTAGGGCTAGCATAAAAAGCACAGTTTGGGTTAGTGTTAGTACAAAATCATACAATTAGGGTAAAGGTCGATGAAAAAACAAAATAAGGGGTAGGGGTTAGTACAAAGAGATATAGTTCAGGTCAAGGATTAGTACAAAAACGTACAATTAGGGTTAGGGTTAGCGGAAATATATAATAAGGGTTAGGGTTAGTATAAAACACACAGTTAGGGTTAGGGGTTAGCATATTTAGAAAAACTTTGGGTTAGTGTTATTACAAAATCATAAAGTTAGGGTTAGGGTAGATGAAAACACAAAATAAGTAGTAGTTAGTTCAAAAAATACATTTATGATAAGGGTTTGTACAGAAACGTACAATTAGGGTTAGGGTTAGTGTAAAACATATAATTAAGTTTGGGGTTAGTATAAAACACACAGTTAGGGTTAGGGGTTAGCATATTAAGAAACATTTAGGGTTAGTGTTAGTACAAAATCATAGAGTTAGGGTTAGGGTCGATGAAAACACAAATGAAGTAGTAGTTAGTTCAAAAAATGCATTTATGATAAGGGTTTGTACAAAAACGTACAATTAGGGTTAGGGTTAGTGTAAAACATATAATTAAGGTTAGGGTTAGTATTAAACACACAGTTAGGGTTAGGGGTTAGCATATTAAAAAACACTTAGGGTTAGTGTTAGTACAAAATCATAAAATTAGGGTTAGGGTCGATGAAAACACACAAAAAAAGAGGTTAGTTCAAAAAATACATTTATGATAAGGGCTTGTACAAAAACGTACAATTAGGGTTAGGGTTAGTGTAAAACATATAATTAAGGTTAGGGTTAGCATAAAAAACACAGTTAGGGTTAGGGGTTAGCATTTTAAGAAACATTTAGGGTTAGTGTTAGTACAAAATCATACAATTAGGGTAAAGGTCGATGAAAAAACAAAATAAGGGGTAGGGGTTAGTACAAAGAGATATAGTTCAGGTCAAGGATTAGTACAAAAACGTACAATTAGGGTTAGGGTTAGTGTAAAACATATAATTCGGGTTAGGTTTAGTATATAACACACAATAAGGGTTAGGGTTTAGCATGTTAAAATACACCGAGAGTTAGTGTTTGTACAAAATCCTACAATAAGGGTAAGGGTCGATGAAAACACAGAATCAGGGGTAGGGGTTAATACAAAGAGATACAGTAAAGGTAAAGGATTAGTACAAAACGTACAATTAGGGTTAGGGTTAGTGTAAAACATATAATTAGGGTTAGGTTTAGTATAAAACACACAATTAGGGTTAGGGGTTAGCATGTTAAGAAACACTTAGGGTTAGTGTTATTACAAAATCATATAATTAGGGTTAGTGTCGATGAAAAAACAAAATCAGTTAGAACATAGAGATACAGTTCAGGTATAGGATTAGTACAAAAACGTACAATTAGGGTTAGGGTTAGCGTAGAACATATAATTAGGGTTAGGTTTAGTATAAAACTTACAGTTATGGTTAAGGGTTAGCATATTAAGAAACACTTAGGGTTAGCGTTAGAATAAAATCATAAAATTAGGGTAAGGGTCGATGAAAACACAAAATAAGTAGTAGTTAGTTCAAAAAATACATTAATGATAAGGGTTAGTACAAAAATGTACAATTAGGGTTAGGGTTAGTGTAAAACATATAATTAGGGTTAGGGTTAGTATAAAACACACAGTTAGGGTTAGGGGCTAGCATATTAAGAAACACTTAGGGTTAGTGTTAGTACAAAATCATAAAATTAGGGTAAAAGTCGGTGAAAACACAAAATAAGTAGTAGTTAGTTCAAAAATACATTAATGATAAGGGTGAGTACAAAAACGTACAATAAGGGTTAGGGTTAGTGTAAAACATATAATTAGGGTTAGGTTTAGTATAAAACACACAATTAGGGTTAGGGGTTAGCATGTTAAGATACACTAAGAGTTAGTGTTTGTACAAAATCCTACAATTAGGGTAAGGGTCGATGAAAACACAAAATCAGGGGTAGGGGTTAATACAGAGAGATACAGTAAAGGTAAAGGATTAGTACAAAAACGTCCAATTAGGGTTAGGGTTAGTGTAAAACATATAATTAGAGTTAGGTTTAAGTAAAAAACACACAATTAGGGTTAGGGGTTAGCATGTTAAGAAAGACTTAGGGTTAGTGTTAGTACAAAATCATACAATTAGGGTTAGGGTCGATGAAAACACAAAATAAGTGGTAGGGGTTAGTTAAAAAAAAAACATTTATGATAAGGGTTAGTACAAAAACGTACAATTAGGGTTAGGGTTAGCGTAAAACATATAATTAGGGTTAGGTTTAGTATAAAACTTATAGTTAGGGTTAAGGGTTAGCATATTAAGAAACACTTAGGGTTAGTGTTAGAATAAAATCATAAAATTAGGGTTAGGGTCGATGAAAACACAAAATAAGTAGTAGTTAGTTCAAAAAATACATTAATGATAAGGGTTAGTACAAAAATGTACAATTAGGGTTAGGGTTAGTGTAAACATATAATTAAGGTTAGGGTTAGTATAAAACACACAGTTAGGGTTAGGGGTTAGCATATTAAGAAACACTTAGGGTTAGTGTTAGTACAAATCATAAAATTAGGGTTAGAGTCGATGAAAACACAAAATAAGTAGTAGTTAGTTCAAAAAATACATTAATGATAAGGGTTAGTACAAAAACGTACAATAAGGGTTAGGGTTAGTGTAAAACATATAATTAGGGTTAGGTTTAGTATAAAACACACAATTAGGGTTAGGGGTTAGCATGTTAAGATACACTAAGAGTTAGTGTTTGTACAAAATCCTACAATTAGGGTAAGGGTCGATGAAAACACAAAATCAGGGGTAGGGGTTAATACAAAGAGATACAGTAAAGGTAAAGGATTAGTACAAAAGCGTCCAATTAGGGTTAGGGTTAGTGTAAAACATATAATTAGAGTTAGGTTTAAGTAAAAAACACACAAGTAGGGTTAGGGGTTAGCATGTTAATAAAGACTTAGGGTTAGTGTTAGTACAAAATCATACAATTAGGGTTAGGGTCGATGAAAACACCAAATAAGTGGTAGGGGTTAGTTAAAAATACATTTATGATAAGGGTTAGTACAAAAACGTACAATTAGGGTTAGGGTTAGTGTAAAACATATAATTAAGGTTAGGGCTAGCATAAAAAGCACAGTTTGGGTTAGTGTTAGTACAAAATCATACAATTAGGGTAAAGGTCGATGAAAAAACAAAATAAGGGGTAGGGGTTAGTACAAAGAGATATAGTTCAGGTCAAGGATTAGTACAAAAACGTACAATTAGGGTTAGGGTTAGCGTAAATATATAATAAGGGTTAGGGTTAGTATAAAACACACAGTTAGGGTTAGGGGTTAGCATATTTAGAAAAACTTTGGGTTAGTGTTAGTACAAAATCATAAAGTTAGGGTTAGGGTAGATGAAAACACAAAATAAGTAGTAGTTAGTTCAAAAAATACATTTATGATAAGGGTTTGTACAAAAACGTACAATTAGGGTTAGGGTTAGTGTAAAACATATAATTAAGGTTGGGGTTAGTATAAAACACACAGTTAGGGTTAGGGGTTAGCATATTAAGAAACATTTAGGGTTAGTGTTAGTACAAAATCATAGAGTTAGGGTTAGGGTCGATGAAAACACAAATGAAGTAGTAGTTAGTTCAAAAAATGCATTTATGATAAGGGTTTGTACAAAAACGTACAATTAGGGTTAGGGTTAGTGTAAAACATATAATTAAGGTTAGGGTTAGTATTAAACACACAGTTAGGATTAGGGGTTAGCATATTAAAAAACACTTAGGGTTAGTGTTAGTACAAAATCATAAAATTAGGGTTAGGGTCGATGAAAACACACAAAAAAAAAGAGGTTAGTTCAAAAAATACATTTATGATAAGGGTTTGTACAAAAACGTACAATTAGGGTTAGGGTTAGTGTAAAACATATAATTAAGGTTAGGGTTAGCATAAAAAACACAGTTAGGGTTAGGGGTTAGCATTTTAAGAAACATTTAGGGTTAGTGTTAGTACAAAATCATACAATTAGGGTAAAGGTCGATGAAAAAACAAAATAAGGGGTAGGGGTTAGTACAAAGAGATATAGTTCAGGTCAAGGATTAGTACAAAAACGTACAATTAGGGTTAGAGTTAGCGTGAATATATAATTAGGGTTAGGGTTAGTATAAAACACACATTTAGGGTTAGGGGTTAGCATATTTAAGAAACACTTAGGGTTAGTGTTAATACAAAATCATAAAATTAGGGTTAGGGTCGATGAAAACACAAAATAAGTAGTAGTTAGTTCAAAAAATACATTTATGATAAGGGTTTGTACAAAAACGTACAATTAGGGATAGAGTTAGTGTAAAACATATAATTAAGGTAAGGGTTAGTATAAAACGCACAGTTAGGGTTAGGGGTTAGCATATTAAGAAACACTTAGTGTTAGTGTTAATACAAAATCATAAAATTAGGGTTAGGGTCGATGAAAACACAAAATAAGTAGTAGTTAGTTCAAAAAATACATTTATGATAAGGGTTTGTACAAAAACGTACAATTAGGGTTAGGGTTAGTGTAAAACATATAATTAAGGTTAGGGTTAGTATAAAACACACAGTTAGGTTTAGGGGTTATCATATTAAGAAACACTTAGGGTTAGTGTAAGTACAAAATCATAAAATTAGGGTTAAGGTCGATGAAAACACAAAATAAGTAGTAGTTAGTTCAAAAAATACATTTATGATTAGGGTTAGGGGTTAGCATGTTAAGAAACACTTAGGGTTAGTGTAAGTACAAAATCATACAATTAGGGTTAGTGTCGATGAAAAAACAAAATCAGTTAGTACAAAGAGATACAGTTCAGGTAAAGGATTAGTACAAAAACGTACAATTACGGTTAGGGTTAGTGTAAAACATATAATTAGAGTTAGGTTTAAGTACAAAACACACAATTAGGGTTAGGGGTTAGCATGTTAAGAAACACTTAGGGTTAGTGCTAGTACAAAATCATACAATTAGGGTTAGGGTCGATGAAAACACAAAATAAGTGGTAGGGGTTAATTAAAAAAAACATTTATGATAAGGGTTAGTACAAAAACGTACAATTAGGGTTAGGGTTAGCGTAAAACATATAATTAGGGTTAGGTTTAGTATAAAACTTATAGTTAGGGTTAAGGCTTAGCATATTAAGAAACACTTAGGGTTAGTGTTAGTACAAATCATAATATTAGGGTTAGAGTCGATGAAAACACAAAATAAGTAGTAGTTAGTTCAAAAAATACATTAATGATAAGGGTTAGTACAAAAACGTACAATAAGGGTTAGGGTTTATGTAAAACATATAATTAGGGTAAGGTTTAGTATAAAACACACAATTAGGGTTAGGGATTAGCATGTTAAGATACACTAAGAGTTAGTGTTTGTACAAAATCCTACAATTAGGGTAAGGGTCGATGAAAACACAAAATCAGGGGTAGGGGTTAATACAAAGAGATACAGTAAAGGTAAAGGATTAGTACAAAAACGTCCAATTAGGGTTAGGGTTAGTGTAAAACATATAATTAGAGTTAGGTTTAAGTAAAAAACACACAATTAGGGTTAGGGGTTAGCATGTTAAGAAAGACTTAGGGTTAGTGTTAGTACAAAATCATACAATTAGGGTTAGGGTCGATGAAAACACCAAATAAGTGGTAGGGGTTAGTTAAAAATACATTTATGATAAGGGTTAGTACAAAAACGTACAATTAGGGTTAGGGTTAGTGTAAAACATATATTAAGGTTAGGGCTAGTATAAAAAACACAGTTAGGGTAAGTGTTGGTACAAAATCATACAATTAGGGTAAAGGTCGATGAAAAAACAAAATAAGGGGTTGGGGTTAGTACAAAGAGATATAGTTCAGGTCAAGGATTAGTACAAAAACGTACAATTAGGGTTAGGGTTAGCGTAAATATATAATAAGGGTTAGGGTTAGTATAAAACACACAGTAAGGGTTAGGGGTTAGCATATTAAGAAACACTTAGGGTAAGTGTTAGTACAAAATCATAAAGTTAGGGTTAGGGTCGATGAAAACACAAAATAAGTAGTAGTTAGTTCAAAAAATACATTTATGAGAAGGGTTTGTACAAAAACGTACAATTAGGGTTAGGGTTAGTGTAAAACATATAATTAAGGTTAGGGTTAGTATAAAACACACAGTTAGGTTTAGGGGTTATCATATTAAGAAACACTTAGGGTTAGTGTAAGTACAAAATCATAAAATTAGGGTTAAGGTCGATGAAAACACAAAATAAGTAGTAGTTAGTTCAAAAAATACATTTATGATTAGGGTTAGGGGTTAGCATGTTAAGAAACACTTAGGGTTAGTGTTAGTACAAAATCATACAATTAGGGTTAGTGTCGATGAAAAAACAAAATAAGTTAGTACAAAGAGATACAGTTCAGATAAAGGATTAGTACAAAAACGTACAATTAGGGTTAGGGTTAGTGTAAAACATATAATTAGAGTTAGGTTTAAGTACAACCCACACAATTAGGGTTAGGGGTTAGCATGTTAAGAAACACTTAGGGTTAGTGTTAGTACAAAATCATACAATTAGGGTTAGGGTCGATGAAAACACAAAATAAGTGGTAGGGGTTAGTTAAAAAAAACATTTATGATAAGGGTTAGTACAAAAACGTACAATTAGGGTTAGGGTTAGCGTAAAATATATAATTAGGGTTACGTTTAGTATAAAACTTATAGTAAGGGTTAAGGGTTAGCATATTAAGAAACACTTAGGGTTAGTGTTAGAATAAAATCATAAAATTAGGGTTAGGGTCGATGAAAACACAAAATAAGTAGTAGTTAGTTCAAAAAATACATTAATGATAAGGGTTAGTACAAAAATATACAATTAGGGTTAGGGTTAGTGTAAAACATATAATTAAGGTTAGGGTTAGTATAAAACACACAGTTAGGGTTAGGGGTTAGCATATTAAGAAACACTTAGGGTTAGTGTTAGTACAAATCATAAAATTAGGGTTAGAGTCGATGAAAACACAAAATAAGTAGTAGTTAGTTCAAAAAATACATTAATGATAAGGGTTAGTACAAAAACGTACAATAAGGGTTAGGGTTAGTGTAAAACATATAATTAGGGTTAGGTTTAGTATAAAACACACAATTAGGGTTAGGGGTTAGCATGTTAAGATACACTAAGAGTTAGTGTTTGTACAAAATCCTACAATTAGGGTAAGGGTCGATGAAAACACAAAATCAGGGGTAGGGGTTAATACAAAGAGATACAGTAAAGGTAAACGATTAGTACAAAAACTTCCAATTAGGGTTAGGGTTAGTGTAAAACATATAATTAGAGTTAGGTTTAAGTAAAAAACACACAATTAGGGTTAGGGGTTAGCATGTTAAGAAAGACTTAGGGTCAGTGTTAGTACAAAATCATACAATTAGGGTTAGGGTCGATGAAAACACCAAATAAGTGGTAGGGGTTAGTTAAAAATACATTTATGATAAGGGTTAGTACAAAAACGTACAATTAGGGTTAGGGTTAGTGTAAAACATATAATTAAGGTTAGGGCTAGTATAAAAAACACAGTTAGGGTAAGTGTTAGTACAAAATCATACAATTAGGGTAAAGGTCGATAAAAAAACAAAATAAGGGGTTGGGGTTAGTACAAAGAGATATAGTTCAGGTCAAGGATTAGTACAAAAACGTACAATTAGGGTTAGGGTTAGCGTAAATATATAATAAGGGTTAGGGTTAGTATAAAACACACAGTAAGGGTTAGGGGTTAGCATATTAAGAAACACTTAGGGTAAGTGTTAGTACAAAATCATAAAATTAGGGTTATGGTAGATGAAAACACAAAATAAGTAGTAGTTAGTTCAAAAAATACATTTATGATAAGGGTTTGTACAAAAACGTACAATTAGGGTTAGGGTTAGTGTAATGCATATAATTAAGGTTGGGGTAAGTATAAAACACACAGTTAGGGTTAGGGGTTAGCATATTAAGAAACACTTAGGGTTAGTGTTAGTACAAAATCATAAAGTTAGGTTTAGGGTCGATGAAAACACAAAATAAGTAGTAGTTAGTTCAAAAAATACATTTATGAGAAGGGTTTGTACAAAAACGTACAATTAGGGTTAGGGTTAGTGTAAAACATATAATTAAGGTTAGGGTTAGTATTAAACACACAGTTAGGGTTAGGGGTTAGCATATTAAAAACACTTAGGGTTAGTGTTAGTACAAAATCATAAAATTAGGGTTAGTGTCGATGAAAAAACGAAATCAGTTAGTACAAAGAGATACAGTTCAGGTAAAGGATTAGTACAAAAACGTACAATTAGGGTTAGGGTTAGTGTAAAACATATAATTAGAGTTAGGTTTAAGTACAAAACACACAATTAGGGTTAGGGGTTAGCATGTTAAGAAACACTTAGGGTTAGTGTTAGTACAAAATCATACAATTAGGGTTAGGTTCGATGAAAACACAAAATAAGTGGTAGGGGTTAGTTAAAAAAAACATTTATGATAAGGGTTAGTACAAAAACGTACAATTAGGGTTAGGGTTAGCGTAAAACATATAATTAGGGTTACGTTTAGTATAAAACTTATAGTTAGGGTTAAGGTCAGCATATTAAGAAACACTTAGGGTTAGTGTTAGAATAAAATCATAAAATTAGGGTTAGGGTCGATGAAAACACAAAATAAGTAGTAGTTAGTTCAAAAAATACATTAATGATAAGGGTTAGTACAAAAAATGTACAATTAGGGTTAGGGTTAGTGTAAAACATATAATTAAGGTTAGGGTTAGTATAAAACACACAGTTAGGGTTAGGGGTTAGCATATTAAGAAACACTTAGGGTTAGTGTTAGTACAAATCATAACATTAGGGTTAGAGTCGATGAAAACACAAAATAAGTAGTAGTTAGTTCAAAAAATACATTAATGATAAGGGTTAGTACAAAAACGTACAATAAGGGTTAGGGTTAGTGTAAAACATATAATTAGGGTTAGGTTAAGTATAAAACACACAATTAGGTTAGGGGTTAGCATGTTAAGATACACTAAGAGTTAGTGTTTGTACAAAATCCTACAATTAGGGTAAGGGTCGATGAAAACACAAAATCAGGGGTAGGGGTTAATACAAAGAGATACAGTAAAGGTAAAGGATTAGTACAAAAACTTCCAATTAGGGTTAGGGTTAGTGTAAAACATATAATTAGAGTTAGGTTTAAGTAAAAAACACACAATTAGGGTTAGGGGTTAGCATGTTAAGAAAGACTTAGGGTTAGTGTTAGTATAAAATCATACAATTAGGGTTAGGGTCGATGAAAACACCAAATAAGTGGTAGGGGTTAGTTAAAAATACATTTATGATAAGGGTTAGTACAAAAACGTACAATTAGGGTTAGGGTTAGTGTAAAACATATAATTAAGGTTAGGGCTAGTATAAAAAACACAGTTAGGGTTAGTGTTAGTACAAAATCATACAATTAGGGTAAAGGTCGATGAAAAAACAAAATAAGGGGTAGAGATTAGTACAAAGAGATATAGTTCAGGTCAAGGATTAGTACAAAAACGTACAATTAGGGTTAGGGTTAGCGTTAACATATAATTAGGTTTATGGTTAGTATAAAACACACAGTTAGGGTTAGGGGTTAGCATATTAAGAAACACTTAGGGTAAGTGTTAGAACAAAATCATAAAATTAGGGTAAGGGTCGATGAAAACACAAAATAAGTAGTAGTTAGTTCAAAAAATACATTTATGAGAATGGTTTGTACAAAAACGTACAATTAGGGTTAGGGTTAGTGTAAAACATATAATTAAGGTTAGGGTTAGTATTAAACACACAGTTAGGGTTAGGGGTAAGCATATTAAGAAAAACTTAGGGTTAGTGTTAGTACAAAATCATAAAATTAGGGTTAGGGTCGATGAAAACACAAAATAAAAAGACGTTAGTTCAAAAAATACATTTATGATAAGGGTTTGTACAAAAACGTACAATAAGGGTTAGGGTTAGTGTAAAACATATAATTAAGGTTAGGGTTAGTATAAAACACACAGTTAGGGTTAGGGGTTAGCATATTAAGAAACACTTAGGGTTAGTGTTAGTACAAAATCATAAAATAAGGGTTAGGGTCGATGAAAACACAAAATAAGTAGTAGTTAGTTCAAAAAATACATTTATGATAAGGGTTTGTACAAAAACGTACAATTAGGGTTAGGGTTAGTGTAAAACATATAATTAAGGTTAGGGTTAGTATAAAACACACAGTTAGGGTTAGGGGTTAGCATATTAAGAAACACTTAGGGTGAGTGTTAGAACAAAATAAAAAAAATAGGGTTAGGGTCGATGAAAACACAAAATAAGTAGTAGTTAGTTCAAAAAATGCATTTATGATAAGGGTTTGTACAAAAACGTACAATTAGGGTTAGGGTTAGTGTAAAACATATAATTAAGGTTAGGGTTAGCATAAAAAACACAGTTAGGGTTAGGGGTTAGCATTTTAAGAAACACTTAGGGTTAGTCTTAGTACAAAATCATACAACTAGGGTAAAGGTCGATGAAAAAACAAAATAAGGGGTAGAGATTAGTACAAAGAGATATAGTTCAGGTCAAGGATTAGTACAAAAACGTACAATTAGGGTTAGGGTTAGCGTTAACATATAATTAGGGTTAGGGTTAGTATAAAACACACAGTTAGGGTTAGGGGTAAGCATATTAAGAAAAACTTAGGGTTAGTGTTAGTACAAAATCATAAAATTAGGGTTAGGGTCGATGAAAACACAAAATAAGTGGTAGGGGTTAATTAAAAAAAAACATTTATGATAAGGGTTAGTACAAAAAACGTACAATTAGGGTTAGGGTTAGCGTAAAACATATAATTAGGGTTAGGTTTAGTATAAAACTTATAGTTAGGGTTAAGGGTTAGCATATTAAGAAACACTTAGGGTTAGTGTTAGAATAAAATCATAAAATTAGGGTTAGGGTCGATGAAAACACAAAATAAGTAGTAGTTAGTTCAAAAAATACATTAATGATAAGGGTTAGTACAAAAATGTACAATTAGGGTTAGGGTTAGTGTAAAACATATAATTAAGGTTAGGGTTAGTATAAAACACACAGTTAGGGTTAGGGGTTAGCATATTAAGAAACACTTAGGGTTAGTGTTAGTACAAATCATAAAATTAGGGTTAGAGTCGATGAAAACACAAAATAAGTAGTAGTTAGTTCAAAAAATACATTAATGATAAGGGTTAGTACAAAAACGTACAATAAGGGTTAGGGTTAGTGTAAAACATATAATTAGGGTAAGGTTTAGTATAAAACACACAATTAGGGTTAGGGATTAGCATGTTAAGATACACTAAGAGTTAGTGTTTGTACAAAATCCTACAATTAAGGTAAGGGTCGATGAAAACACAAAATCAGGGGTAGGGGTTAATACAAAGAGATACAGTAAAGGTAAAGGATTAGTACAAAAACTTCCAATTAGGGTTAGGGTTAGTGTAAAACATATAATTAGAGTTAGGTTTAAGTAAAAAACACACAATTAGGGTTAGGGGTTAGCATGTTAAGAAAGACTTAGGGTTAGTGTTAGTATAAAATCATACAATTAGGGTTAGGGTCGATGAAAACACCAAATAAGTGGTAGGGGTTAGTTAAAAATACATTTATGATAAGGGTTAGTACAAAAACGTACAATTAGGGTTAGGGTTAGTGTAAAACATATAATTAAGGTTAGGGCTAGTATAAAAAACACAGTTAGGGTTAGTGTTAGTACAAAATCATACAATTAGGGTAAAGGTCGATGAAAAAACAAAATAAGGGGTAGAGATTAGTACAAAGAGATATAGTTCAGGTCAAGGATTAGTACAAAAACGTACAATTAGGGTTAGGGTTAGCGTTAACATATAATTAGGTTTATGGTTAGTATAAAACACACAGTTAGGGTTAGGGGTTAGCATATTAAGAAACACTTAGGGTAAGTGTTAGAACAAAATCATAAAATTAGGGTAAGGGTCGATGAAAACACAAAATAAGTAGTAGTTATTTCAAAAAATACATTTATGAGAATGGTTTGTACAAAAACGTACAATTAGGGTTAGGGTTAGTGTAAAACATATAATTAAGGTTAGGGTTAGTATTAAACACACAGTTAGGGTTAGGGGTAAGCATATTAAGAAAAACTTAGGGTTAGTGTTAGTACAAAATCATAAAATTAGGGTTAGGGTCGATGAAAACACAAAATAAAAAGACGTTAGTTCAAAAAATACATTTATGATAAGGGTTTGTACAAAAACGTACAATAAGGGTTAGGGTTAGTGTAAAACATATAATTAAGGTTAGGGTTAGTATAAAACACACAGTTAGGGTTAGGGGTTAGCATATTAAGAAACACTTAGGGTTAGTGTTAGTACAAAATCATAAAATAAGGGTTAGGGTCGATGAAAACACAAAATAAGTAGTAGTTAGTTCAAAAAATACATTTATGATAAGGGTTTGTACAAAAACGTACAATTAGGGTTAGGGTTAGTGTAAAACATATAATTAAGGTTAGGGTTAGTATAAAACACACAGTTAGGGTTAGGGGTTAGCATATTAAGAAACACTTAGGGTGAGTGTTAGAACAAAATAAAAAAAATAGGGTTAGGGTCGATGAAAACACAAAATAAGTAGTAGTTAGTTCAAAAAATACATTTATGATAAGGGTTTGTACAAAAACGTACAATTAGGGTTAGGGTTAGTGTAAAACATATAATTAAGGTTAGGGTTAGCATAAAAAACACAGTTAGGGTTAGGGGTTAGCATTTTAAGAAACACTTAGGGTTAGTCTTAGTACAAAATCATACAACTAGGGTAAAGGTCGATGAAAAAACAAAATAAGGGGTAGAGATTAGTACAAAGAGATATAGTTCAGGTCAAGGATTAGTACAAAAACGTACAATTAGGGTTAGGGTTAGCGTTAACATATAATTAGGGTTAGGGTTAGTATAAAACACACAGTTAGGGTTAGGGGTAAGCATATTAAGAAAAACTTAGGGTTAGTGTTAGTACAAAATCATAAAATTAGGGTTAGGGTCGATGAAAACACAAAATAAGTGGTAGGGGTTAATTAAAAAAAAACATTTATGATAAGGGTTAGTACAAAAAACGTACAATTAGGGTTAGGGTTAGCGTAAAACATATAATTAGGGTTAGGTTTAGTATAAAACTTATAGTTAGGGTTAAGGGTTAGCATATTAAGAAACACTTAGGGTTAGTGTTAGAATAAAATCATAAAATTAGGGTTAGGGTCGATGAAAACACAAAATAAGTAGTAGTTAGTTCAAAAAATACATTAATGATAAGGGTTAGTACAAAAATGTACAATTAGGGTTAGGGTTAGTGTAAAACATATAATTAAGGTTAGGGTTAGTATAAAACACACAGTTAGGGTTAGGGGTTAGCATATTAAGAAACACTTAGGGTTAGTGTTAGTACAAATCATAAAATTAGGGTTAGAGTCGATGAAAACACAAAATAAGTAGTAGTTAGTTCAAAAAATACATTAATGATAAGGGTTAGTACAAAAACGTACAATAAGGGTTAGGGTTAGTGTAAAACATATAATTAGGGTAAGGTTTAGTATAAAACACACAATTAGGGTTAGGGATTAGCATGTTAAGATACACTAAGAGTTAGTGTTTGTACAAAATCCTACAATTAGGGTAAGGGTCGATGAAAACACAAAATCAGGGGTAGGGGTTAATACAAAGAGATACAGTAAAGGTAAAGGATTAGTACAAAAACGTCCAATTAGGGTTAGGGTTAGTGTAAAACATATAATTAGAGTTAGGTTTAAGTAAAAAACACACAATTAGGGTTAGGGGTTAGCATGTTAATAAAGACTTAGGGTTAGTGTTAGTACAAAATCATACAATTAGGGTTAGGGTCGATGAAAACACCAAATAAGTGGTAGGGGTTAGTTAAAAATACATTTATGATAAGGGTTAGTACAAAAACGTACAATTAGGGTTAGGGTTAGTGTAAAACATATAATTAAGGTTAGGGCTAGCATAAAAAACACAGTTAGGGTTAGTGTTAGTACAAAATCATACAATTAGGGTAAAGGTCGATGAAAAAACAAAATAAGGGGTAGGGGTTAGTACAAAGAGATATAGTTCAGGTCAAGGATTAGTACAAAAACGTATAATTAGGGTTAGGGTTAGCGTAGATATATAATAAAGGTTAGGGTTAGTATAAAACTCACAGTTAGGGTTAGGGGTTAGCATATTAAGAAACACTTAGGGTTAGTGTTAGTACAAAATCATAAAGTTAGGGTTAGGGTCGATGAAAACACAAAATAAGTAGTAGTTAGTTCAAAAAATACATTTATGAGAAGGGTTTGTACAAAAACGTACAATTAGGGTTAGGGTTAGTGTAAAACATATAATTAAGGTTAAGGTAAGTATTAAACACACACTTAGGGTTAGGGGTTAGCATATTAAAAAACACTTAGGGTTAGTGTTAGTACAAAATCATAAAATTAGGGTTAGGGTCGATGAAAACACAAAATAAAAAGACGTTAGTTCAAAAAATACATTTATGATAAGGGTTTGTACAAAAACGTACAATTAGGGTTAGGGTTAGTGTAAAACATATAATTAAGGTTAGGGTTAGTATAAAACACACAGTTAGGGTTAGGGGTTAGCATATTAAGAAACACTTAGTGTTAGTGTTAATACAAAATCATAAAATTAGGGTTAGGGTTGATGAAAACACAAAATAAGTAGTAGTTAGTTCAAAAAATACATTTATGATAAGGGTTTGTACAAAAACGTACAATTAGGGTTAGGGTTAGTGTAAAACATATAATTAAGGTTAGGGTTAGTATAAAACACACAGTTAGGTTTAGGGGTTATCATATTAAGAAACACTTAGGGTTAGTGTAAGTACAAAATAATAAAATTAGGGTTAAGGTCGATGAAAACACAAAATAAGTAGTAGTTAGTTCAAAAAATAAATTTATGATTAGGGTTAGGGGTTAGCATGTTAAGAAACACTTAGGGTTAGTGTAAGTACAAAATCATACAATTAGGGTTAGTGTCGATGAAAAAACAAAATCAGTTAGTACAAAGAGATACAGTTCAGGTAAAGGATTAGTACAAAAACGTACAATTACGGTTAGGGTTAGTGTAAAACATATAATTAGAGTTAGGTTTAAGTACAAAACACACAATTAGGGTTAGGGGTTAGCATGTTAAGAAACACTTAGGGTTAGTGCTAGTACAAAATCATACAATTAGGGTTAGGGTCGATGAAAACACAAAATAAGTGGTAGGGGTTAATTAAAAAAAACATTTATGATAAGGGTTAGTACAAAAACGTACAATTAGGGTTAGGGTTAGCGTAAAACATATAATTAGGGTTAGGTTTAGTATAAAACTTATAGTTAGGGTTAAGGCTTAGCATATTAAGAAACACTTAGGGTTAGTGTTAGTACAAATCATACTATTAGGGTTAGAGTCGATGAAAACACAAAATAAGTAGTAGTTAGTTCAAAAAATACATTAATGATAAGGGTTAGTACAAAAACGTACACTAAGGGTTAGGGTTTATGTAAAACATATAATTAGGGTAAGGTTTAGTATAAAACACACAATTAGGGTTAGGGATTAGCATGTTAAGATACACTAAGAGTTAGTGTTTGTACAAAATCCTACAATTAGGGTAAGGGTCGATGAAAACACAAAATCAGGGGTAGGGGTTAATACAAAGAGATACAGTAAAGGTAAAGGATTAGTACAAAAACGTCCAATTAGGGTTAGGGTTAGTGTAAAACATATAATTAGAGTTAGGTTTAAGTAAAAAACACACAATTAGGGTTAGGGGTTAGCATGTTAAGAAAGACTTAGGGTTAGTGTTAGTACAAAATCATACAATTAGGGTTAGGGTCGATGAAAACACCAAATAAGTGGTAGGGGTTAGTTAAAAATACATTTATGATAAGGGTTAGTACAAAAACGTACAATTAGGGTTAGGGTTAGTGTAAAACATATATTAAGGTTAGGGCTAGTATAAAAAAACACAGTTAGGGTAAGTGTTGGTACAAAATCATACAATTAGGGTAAAGGTCGATGAAAAAACAAAATAAGGGGTTGGGGTTAGTACAAAGAGATATAGTTCAGGTCAAGGATTAGTACAAAAACGTACAATTAGGGTTAGGGTTAGCGTAAATATATAATAAGGGTTAGGGTTAGTATAAAACACACAGTAAGGGTTAGGGGTTAGCATATTAAGAAACACTTAGGGTAAGTGTTAGTACAAAATCATAAAGTTAGGGTTAGGGTCGATGAAAACACAAAATAAGTAGTAGTTAGTTCAAAAAATACATTTATGAGAAGGGTTTGTACAAAAACGTACAATTAGGGTTAGGGTTAGTGTAAAACATATAATTAAGGTTAGGGTTAGTATAAAACACACAGTTAGGTTTAGGGGTTATCATATTAAGAAACACTTAGGGTTAGTGTAAGTACAAAATCATAAAATTAGGGTTAAGGTCGATGAAAACACAAAATAAGTAGTAGTTAGTTCAAAAAATACATTTATGATTAGGGTTAGGGGTTAGCATGTTAAGAAACACTTAGGGTTAGTGTTAGTACAAAATCATACAATTAGGGTTAGTGTCGATGAAAAAACAAAATAAGTTAGTACAAAGAGATACAGTTCAAATAAAGGATTAGTACAAAAACGTACAATTAGGGTTAGGGTTAGTGTAAAACATATAATTAGAGTTAGGTTTAAGTACAACCCACACAATTAGGGTTAGGGGTTAGCATGTTAAGAAACACTTAGGGTTAGTGTTAGTACAAAATCATACAATTAGGGTTAGGGTCGATGAAAACACAAAATAAGTGGTAGGGGTTAGTTAAAAAAAACATTTATGATAAGGGTTAGTACAAAAACGTACAATTAGGGTTAGGGTTAGCGTAAAATATATAATTAGGGTTACGTTTAGTATAAAACTTATAGTAAGGGTTAAGGGTTAGCATATTAAGAAACACTTAGGGTTAGTGTTAGAATAAAATCATAAAATTAGGGTTAGGGTCGATGAAAACACAAAATAAGTAGTAGTTAGTTCAAAAAATACATTAATGATAAGGGTTAGTACAAAAATATACAATTAGGGTTAGGGTTAGTGTAAAACATATAATTAAGGTTAGGGTTAGTATAAAACACACAGTTAGGGTTAGGGGTTAGCATATTAAGAAACACTTAGGGTTAGTGTTAGTACAAATCATAAAATTAGGGTTAGAGTCGATGAAAACACAAAATAAGTAGTAGTTAGTTCAAAAAATACATTAATGATAAGGGTTAGTACAAAAACGTACAATAAGGGTTAGGGTTAGTGTAAAACATATAATTAGGGTTAGGTTTAGTATAAAACACACAATTAGGGTTAGGGGTTAGCATGTTAAGATACACTAAGAGTTAGTGTTTGTACAAAATCCTACAATTAGGGTAAGGGTCGATGAAAACACAAAATCAGGGGTAGGGGTTAATACAAAGAGATACAGTAAAGGTAAACGATTAGTACAAAAACTTCCAATTAGGGTTAGGGTTAGTGTAAAACATATAATTAGAGTTAGGTTTAAGTAAAAAACACACAATTAGGGTTAGGGGTTAGCATGTTAAGAAAGACTTAGGGTCAGTGTTAGTACAAAATCATACAATTAGGGTTAGGGTCGATGAAAACACCAAATAAGTGGTAGGGGTTAGTTAAAAATACATTTATGATAAGGGTTAGTACAAAAACGTACAATTAGGGTTAGGGTTAGTGTAAAACATATAATTAAGGTTAGGGCTAGTATAAAAAACACAGTTAGGGTAAGTGTTAGTACAAAATCATACAATTAGGGTAAAGGTCGATAAAAAAACAAAATAAGGGGTTGGGGTTAGTACAAAGAGATATAGTTCAGGTCAAGGATTAGTACAAAAACGTACAATTAGGGTTAGGGTTAGCGTAAATATATAATAAGGGTTAGGGTTAGTATAAAACACACAGTAAGGGTTAGGGGTTAGCATATTAAGAAACACTTAGGGTAAGTGTTAGTACAAAATCATAAAATTAGGGTTATGGTAGATGAAAACACAAAATAAGTAGTAGTTAGTTCAAAAAATACATTTATGATAAGGGTTTGTACAAAAACGTACAATTAGGGTTAGGGTTAGTGTAATGCATATAATTAAGGTTGGGGTAAGTATAAAACACACAGTTAGGGTTAGGGGTTAGCATATTAAGAAACACTTAGGGTTAGTGTTAGTACAAAATCATAAAGTTAGGTTTAGGGTCGATGAAAACACAAAATAAGTAGTAGTTAGTTCAAAAAATACATTTATGAGAAGGGTTTGTACAAAAACGTACAATTAGGGTTAGGGTTAGTGTAAAACATATAATTAAGGTTAGGGTTAGTATTAAACACACAGTTAGGGTTAGGGGTTAGCATATTAAAAACACTTAGGGTTAGTGTTAGTACAAAATCATAAAATTAGGGTTAGTGTCGATGAAAAAACGACATCATTTAGTACAAAGAGATACAGTTCAGGTAAAGGATTAGTACAAAAACGTACAATTAGGGTTAGGGTTAGTGTAAAACATATAATTAGAGTTAGGTTTAAGTACAAAACACACAATTAGGGTTAGGGGTTAGCATGTTAAGAAACACTTAGGGTTAGTGTTAGTACAAAATCATACAATTAGGGTTAGGTTCGATGAAAACACAAAATAAGTTATAGGGGTTAGTTAAAAAAAAACATTTATGATAAGGGTTAGTACAAAAACGTACAATTAGGGTTAGGGTTAGCGTAAAACATATAATTAGGGTTACGTTTAGTATAAAACTTATAGTTAGGGTTAAGGTCAGCATATTAAGAAACACTTAGGGTTAGTGTTAGAATAAAATCATAAAATTAGGGTTAGGGTCGATGAAAACACAAAATAAGTAGTAGTTAGTTCAAAAAATACATTAATGATAAGGGTTAGTACAAAAAATGTACAATTAGGGTTAGGGTTAGTGTAAAACATATAATTAAGGTTAGGGTTAGTATAAAACACACAGTTAGGGTTAGGGGTTAGCATATTAAGAAACACTTAGGGTTAGTGTTAGTACAAATCATAACATTAGGGTTAGAGTCGATGAAAACACAAAATAAGTAGTAGTTAGTTCAAAAAATACATTAATGATAAGGGTTAGTACAAAAACGTACAATAAGGGTTAGGGTTAGTGTAAAACATATAATTAGGGTTAGGTTAAGTATAAAACACACAATTAGGTTAGGGGTTAGCATGTTAAGATACGCTAAGAGTTAGTGTTTGTACAAAATCCTACAATTAGGGTAAGGGTCGATGAAAACACAAAATCAGGGATAGGGGTTAATACAAAGAGATACAGTAAAGGTAAAGGATTAGTACAAAAACTTCCAATTAGGGTTAGGGTTAGTGTAAAACATATAATTAGTGTTAGGTTTAAGTAAAAAACACACAATTAGGGTTAGGGGTTAGCATGTTAAGAAAGACTTAGGGTTAGTGTTAGTATAAAATCATACAATTAGGGTTAGGGTCGATGAAAACACCAAATAAGTGGTAGGGGTTAGTTAAAAATACATTTATGATAAGGGTTAGTACAAAAACGTACAATTAGGGTTAGGGTTAGTGTAAAACATATAATTAAGGTTAGGGCTAGTATAAAAAACACAGTTAGGGTTAGTGTTAGTACAAAATCATACAATTAGGGTAAAGGTCGATGAAAAAACAAAATAAGGGGTAGAGATTAGTACAAAGAGATATAGTTCAGGTCAAGGATTAGTACAAAAACGTACAATTAGGGTTAGGGTTAGCGTTAACATATAATTAGGTTTATGGTTAGTATAAAACACACAGTTAGGGTTAGGGGTTAGCATATTAAGAAACACTTAGGGTAAGTGTTAGAACAAAATCATAAAATTAGGGTAAGGGTCGATGAAAACACAAAATAAGTAGTAGTTAGTTCAAAAAATACATTTATGAGAATGGTTTGTACAAAAACGTACAATTAGGGTTAGGGTTAGTGTAAAACATATAATTAAGGTTAGGGTTAGTATTAAACACACAGTTAGGGTTAGGGGTTAGCATATTAAAAACACTTAGGGTTAGTGTTAGTACAAAATCATAAAATTAGGGTTAGGGTCGATGAAAACACAAAATAAAAAGACGTTAGTTCAAAAAATACATTTATGATAAGGGTTTGTACAAAAACGTACAATAAGGGTTAGGGTTAGTGTAAAACATATAATTAAGGTTAGGGTTAGTATAAAACACACAGTTAGGGTTAGGGGTTAGCATATTAAGAAACACTTAGGGTTAGTGTTAGTACAAAATCATAAAATAAGGGTTAGGGTCGATGAAAACACAAAATAAGTAGTAGTTAGTTCAAAAAATACATTTATGATAAGGGTTTGTACAAAAACGTACAATTAGGGTTAGGGTTAGTGTAAAACATATAATTAAGGTTAGGGTTAGTATAAAACACACAGTTAGGGTTAGGGGTTAGCATATTAAGAAACACTTAGGGTGAGTGTTAGAACAAAATAAAAAAAATAGGGTTAGGGTCGATGAAAACACAAAATAAGTAGTAGTTAGTTCAAAAAATACATTTATGATAAGGGTTTGTACAAAAACGTACAATTAGGGTTAGAGTTAGTGTAAAACATATAATTAAGGTTAGGGTTAGCATAAAAAACACAGTTAGGGTTAGGGGTTAGCATTTTAAGAAACACTTAGGGTTAGTCTTAGTACAAAATCATACAACTAGGGTAAAGGTCGATGAAAAAACAAAATAAGGGGTAGAGATTAGTACAAAGAGATATAGTTCAGGTCAAGGATTAGTACAAAAACGTACAATTAGGGTTAGGGTTAGCGTTAACATATAATTAGGGTTAGGGTTAGTATAAAACACACAGTTAGGGTTAGGGGTAAGCATATTAAGAAAAACTTAGGGTTAGTGTTAGTACAAAATCATAAAATTAGGGTTAGGGTCGATGAAAACACAAAATAAGTAGTAGTTAGTTCAAAAAATACATTTATGAGAAGGGTTTGTACAAAAACGTACAATTAGGCTTAGGGTTAGTGTAAAACATATAATTAAGGTTAAGGGTTAGCATTTTAAGAAACACTTAGGGTTAGTGTTAGTACAAAATCAAACAATTAGGGTTAAGGTCGATGAGAAAACAAAATAAGGGGTAGGGGTTAGTACAAAGAGATGTAGTTCAGGTCAAGGATTAGTTCAAAAACCTACAATTAGGGTTAGGGTTAGTGTAAAACATATAATTAGGGTGAAGTTTAATTTAAAACACACAATTAGGGCTAGGGGTTAGCATATTAAGAAACACTTAGGGTTAATGTTAGTACAAAATCATAAAATTAGGGTTAGGGTCGATGAAAACAAAAAAAGTAGTAGTTAGTTCAAAAAATACATTTATGATAAGGGTTTGTACAACAACGTACAATAAGGGTTAGGGTTAGTGTAAAACATATAATTAGGGTTAGGTTTAATATAAAACACACAATTAGGGTTAGGGAATAGCATGTTAAGATACACTTAAGAGTAAGTCTTTATACTAATACATACAATTAGGGTTAGGGTCGATGAAAACACAAAATAATTAGTAGTTAGTTAAAAAAACACATTTATGATAAGGGTTAGTACAAAAACGTACAATTAGGGTTAGGGTTAGTGTAAAACATATAATTAAGGTTAGGGGTTAGCATTTTAAGAAACACTTAGGGTTAGTGTTAGAACAAAATCAAACAATTAGGGTTAAGGTCGATGAGAAAAAAAATAAGGGGTAGGGGTTAGTTAAAAATACATTTATGATAAGGGTTAGTACAAAAACGTACAATTAGGGTTAGGGTTAGTGTAAAACATATAATTAAGGTTAGGGCTAGTATAAAAAACACAGTTAGGGTTAGTGTTAGTACAAAATCATACAATTAGGGTAAAGGTCGATGAAAAAACAAAATAAGGGGTAGAGATTAGTACAAAGAGATATAGTTCAGGTCAAGGATTAGTACAAAAACGTACAATTAGGGTTAGGGTTAGCGTTAACATATAATTAGGTTTATGGTTAGTATAAAACACACAGTTAGGGTTAGGGGTTAGCATATTAAGAAACACTTAGGGTAAGTGTTAGAACAAAATCATAAAATTAGGGTTAGGGTAGATGAAAACACAAAATAAGTAGTAGTTAGTTCAAAAAATACATTTATGATAAGGGTTTGTACAAAAACGTACAATTAGGGTTAGGGTTAGTGTAAAACATATAATTAAGGTTGGGGTTAGTATAAAACACACAGTTAGGGTTAGGGGTTAGCATATTAAGAAACACTTAGGGCTAGTGTTAGTACAAAATCATAAAGTTAGGGTAAGGGTCGATGAAAACACAAAATAAGTAGTAGTTAGTTCAAAAAATACATTTATGAGAATGGTTAGTACAAAAACGTACAATTAGGGTTAGGGTTAGTGTAAAACATATAATTAAGGTTAGGGCTAGTATAAAAAACACAGTTAGGGTTAGTGTTAGTACAAAATCATACAATTAGGGTAAAGGTCGATGAAAAAACAAAATAAGGGGTAGAGATTAGTACAAAGAGATATAGTTCAGGTCAAGGATTAGTACAAAAACGTACAATTAGGGTTAGGGTTAGCGTTAACATATAATTAGGTTTATGGTTAGTATAAAACACACAGTTAGGGTTAGGGGTTAGCATATTAAGAAACACTTAGGGTAAGTGTTAGAACAAAATCATAAAATTAGGGTAAGGGTCGATGAAAACACAAAATAAGTAGTAGTTAGTTCAAAAAATACATTTATGAGAATGGTTTGTACAAAAACGTACAATTAGGGTTAGGGTTAGTGTAAAACATATAATTAAGGTTAGGGTTAGTATTAAACACACAGTTAGGGTTAGGGGTTAGCATATTAAAAACACTTAGGGTTAGTGTTAGTACAAAATCATAAAATTAGGGTTAGGGTCGATGAAAACACAAAATAAAAAGACGTTAGTTCAAAAAATACATTTATGATAAGGGTTTGTACAAAAACGTACAATAAGGGTTAGGGTTAGTGTAAAACATATAATTAAGGTTAGGGTTAGTATAAAACACACAGTTAGGGTTAGGGGTTAGCATATTAAGAAACACTTAGGGTTAGTGTTAGTACAAAATCATAAAATAAGGGTTAGGGTCGATGAAAACACAAAATAAGTAGTAGTTAGTTCAAAAAATACATTTATGATAAGGGTTTGTACAAAAACGTACAATTAGGGTTAGGGTTAGTGTAAAACATATAATTAAGGTTAGGGTTAGTATAAAACACACAGTTAGGGTTAGGGGTTAGCATATTAAGAAACACTTAGGGTGAGTGTTAGAACAAAATAAAAAAAATAGGGTTAGGGTCGATGAAAACACAAAATAAGTAGTAGTTAGTTCAAAAAATACATTTATGATAAGGGTTTGTACAAAAACGTACAATTAGGGTTAGGGTTAGTGTAAAACATATAATTAAGGTTAGGGTTAGCATAAAAAACACAGTTAGGGTTAGGGGTTAGCATTTTAAGAAACACTTAGGGTTAGTCTTAGTACAAAATCATACAACTAGGGTAAAGGTCGATGAAAAAACAAAATAAGGGGTAGAGATTAGTACAAAGAGATATAGTTCAGGTCAAGGATTAGTACAAAAACGTACAATTAGGGTTAGGGTTAGCGTTAACATATAATTAGGGTTAGGGTTAGTATAAAACACACAGTTAGGGTTAGGGGTAAGCATATTAAGAAAAACTTAGGGTTAGTGTTAGTACAAAATCATAAAATTAGGGTTAGGGTCGATGAAAACACAAAATAAGTAGTAGTTAGTTCAAAAAATACATTTATGAGAAGGGTTTGTACAAAAACGTACAATTAGGCTTAGGGTTAGTGTAAAACATATAATTAAGGTTAAGGGTTAGCATTTTAAGAAACACTTAGGGTTAGTGTTAGTACAAAATCAAACAATTAGGGTTAAGGTCGATGAGAAAACAAAATAAGGGGTAGGGGTTAGTACAAAGAGATGTAGTTCAGGTCAAGGATTAGTTCAAAAACCTACAATTAGGGTTAGGGTTAGTGTAAAACATATAATTAGGGTGAAGTTTAATTTAAAACACACAATTAGGGCTAGGGGTTAGCATATTAAGAAACACTTAGGGTTAATGTTAGTACAAAATCATAAAATTAGGGTTAGGGTCGATGAAAACAAAAAAAGTAGTAGTTAGTTCAAAAAATACATTTATGATAAGGGTTTGTACAACAACGTACAATAAGGGTTAGGGTTAGTGTAAAACATATAATTAGGGTTAGGTTTAATATAAAACACACAATTAGGGTTAGGGAATAGCATGTTAAGATACACTTAAGAGTAAGTCTTTATACTAATACATACAATTAGGGTTAGGGTCGATGAAAACACAAAATAATTAGTAGTTAGTTAAAAAAATACATTTATGATAAGGGTTAGTACAAAAACGTACAATTAGGGTTAGGGTTAGTGTAAAACATATAATTAAGGTTAGGGGTTAGCATTTTAAGAAACACTTAGGGTTAGTGTTAGAACAAAATCAAACAATTAGGGTTAAGGTCGATGAGAAAAAAAATAAGGGGTAGGGGTTAGTTAAAAATACATTTATGATAAGGGTTAGTACAAAAACGTACAATTAGGGTTAGGGTTAGTGTAAAACATATAATTAAGGTTAGGGCTAGTATAAAAAACACAGTTAGGGTTAGTGTTAGTACAAAATCATACAATTAGGGTAAAGGTCGATGAAAAAACAAAATAAGGGGTAGAGATTAGTACAAAGAGATATAGTTCAGGTCAAGGATTAGTACAAAAACGTACAATTAGGGTTAGGGTTAGCGTTAACATATAATTAGGTTTATGGTTAGTATAAAACACACAGTTAGGGTTAGGGGTTAGCATATTAAGAAACACTTAGGGTAAGTGTTAGAACAAAATCATAAAATTAGGGTTAGGGTAGATGAAAACACAAAATAAGTAGTAGTTAGTTCAAAAAATACATTTATGATAAGGGTTTGTACAAAAACGTACAATTAGGGTTAGGGTTAGTGTAAAACATATAATTAAGGTTGGGGTTAGTATAAAACACACAGTTAGGGTTAGGGGTTGGCATATTAAGAAACACTTAGGGCTAGTGTTAGTACAAAATCATAAAGTTAGGGTAAGGGTCGATGAAAACACAAAATAAGTAGTAGTTAGTTCAAAAAATACATTTATGAGAATGGTTTGTACAAAAACGTACAATTAGGGTTAGGGTTAGTGTAAAACATATAATTAAGGTTAGGGTTAGTATTAAACACACAGTTAGGGTTAGGGGTTAGCATATTAAAAACACTTAGGGTTAGTGTTAGTACAAAATCATAAAATTAGGGTTAGGGTCGATGAAAACACAAAATAAAAAGACGTTAGTTCAAAAAATACATTTATGATAAGGGTTTGTACAAAAACGTACAATAAGGGTTAGGGTTAGTGTAAAACATATAATTAAGGTTAGGGTTAGTATAAAACACACAGTTAGGGTTAGGGGTTAGCATATTAAGAAACACTTAGGGTTAGTGTTAGTACAAAATCATAAAATAAGGGTTAGGGTCGATGAAAACACAAAATAAGTAGTAGTTAGTTCAAAAAATACATTTATGATAAGGGTTTGTACAAAAACGTACAATTAGGGTTAGGGTTAGTGTAAAACATATAATTAAGGTTAGGGTTAGTATAAAACACACAGTTAGGGTTAGGGGTTAGCATATTAAGAAACACTTAGGGTGAGTGTTAGAACAAAATAAAAAAAATAGGGTTAGGGTCGATGAAAACACAAAATAAGTAGTAGTTAGTTCAAAAAATACATTTATGATAAGGGTTTGTACAAAAACGTACAATTAGGGTTAGGGTTAGTGTAAAACATATAATTAAGGTTAGGGTTAGCATAAAAAACACAGTTAGGGTTAGGGGTTAGCATTTTAAGAAACACTTAGGGTTAGTCTTAGTACAAAATCATACAACTAGGGTAAAGGTCGATGAAAAAACAAAATAAGGGGTAGAGATTAGTACAAAGAGATATAGTTCAGGTCAAGGATTAGTACAAAAACGTACAATTAGGGTTAGGGTTAGCGTTAACATATAATTAGGGTTAGGGTTAGTATAAAACACACAGTTAGGGTTAGGGGTAAGCATATTAAGAAAAACTTAGGGTTAGTGTTAGTACAAAATCATAAAATTAGGGTTAGGGTCGATGAAAACACAAAATAAGTAGTAGTTAGTTCAAAAAATACATTTATGAGAAGGGTTTGTACAAAAACGTACAATTAGGCTTAGGGTTAGTGTAAAACATATAATTAAGGTTAAGGGTTAGCATTTTAAGAAACACTTAGGGTTAGTGTTAGTACAAAATCAAACAATTAGGGTTAAGGTCGATGAGAAAACAAAATAAGGGGTAGGGGTTAGTACAAAGAGATGTAGTTCAGGTCAAGGATTAGTTCAAAAACCTACAATTAGGGTTAGGGTTAGTGTAAAACATATAATTAGGGTGAAGTTTAATTTAAAACACACAATTAGGGCTAGGGGTTAGCATATTAAGAAACACTTAGGGTTAGTGTTAGTACAAAATCATAAAATTAGGGTTAGGGTCGATGAAAACAAAAAAAGTAGTAGTTAGTTCAAAAAATACATTTATGATAAGGGTTTGTACAACAACGTACAATAAGGGTTAGGGTTAGTGTAAAACATATAATTAGGGTTAGGTTTAATATAAAACACACAATTAGGGTTAGGGAATAGCATGTTAAGATACACTTAAGAGTAAGTCTTTATACTAATACATACAATTAGGGTTAGGGTCGATGAAAACACAAAATAATTAGTAGTTAGTTAAAAAAATACATTTATGATAAGGGTTAGTACAAAAACGTACAATTAGGGTTAGGGTTAGTGTAAAACATATAATTAAGGTTAGGGGTTAGCATTTTAAGAAACACTTAGGGTTAGTGTTAGAACAAAATCAAACAATTAGGGTTAAGGTCGATGAGAAAACAAAATAAGGGGTAGGGGTTAGTACAAAGAAATGTAGTTCAGGTCAAGGATTAGTACAAAAACGTACAATTAGGGTTAGTGTAAAACATATAATTAGGGTGAAGTTTAATTTAAAACACACAATTAGGACTAGGGGTTAGCATGTGAAAATACACTTAGGGTAAGTGTTTGTACAAAATCATACAATAAGGGGTAGGGTCGATGAAAACACAAATAAAGTAGTAGTAAGTTCAAAAACTACATTTATGATAAGGGTAAGTACAAAAACGTACAATTAGGGTTAGGGTTACTGTAAAACATATAATTAGGGTTAGGTTGAATATAAAATACACAATTAGGGTTAGGGAATAGCATGTTAAGATACACTTAAGAGTTAGTGTTTATACTAAATCATACAATTAGGGTTAGGGTCGATGAAAACACAAAATAAGTAGTAGTTAGTTAAAAAAATACATTTATGATAAGGGTTAGTAGAAAAATGTACACTAGGATTAGGGTTAGCGTAAATATATCATTAGGGTTAGGGTAAGTATAAAACACACAGTTAGGGTTAGGGGTTAGCATATTAAGAAACACTTAGGGTTAGTGTTAGTACAAAATCATTAAATTAGGGTTAGGGTCGATGAAAACACAAAATAAGTAGTAGTTAGTTCAAAAAATACATTTATGATAAGGGTTTGTACAAAAACGTACAATCTGGGTTAGGGTTAGTGTAAAACATATAATTAAGGTTGGGGTTAGTATAAAAAACACAGTTAGGGTTAGGGGTTAGCATTTTAAGAAACACTTAGGGTTAGTCTTAGTGCAAAATCATACAATTAGGGAAAAGGTCGATGAAAAAACAAAATAAGGGGTAGAGATTAGTACAAAGAGATACAGTTCAGGTCAAGGATTAGTACAAAAACGTACAATTAGTTTTAGGGTTAGCGTTAATATATAATTAGGTTTAGGGTTAGTATAAAACACACAGTTAGGGTTAGGGGTTAGCATATTAAGAAACACTTAGGGTTAGTGTTAGTACAAAATCATAAAATTAGGGTTAGGGTCGATGAAAACACAAAATAAGTAGTAGTAAGTTCAAAAAATACATTTATGATAAGGGTTTGTACAAAAACGTACAATAAGGGTTAGTGTAAAACATATAATTAAGGTTAGGGTTAGTATAAAACACACAGTTAGGGTTAGGGGTTAGCATATTAAGAAACACTTAGGGTTAGTGTTAGTACAAAATCATAAAATAAGGGTTAGGGTCGATGAAAACACAAAATAAGTAGTAGTTAGTTCAAAAAATACATTTATGATAAGGGTTTGTACAAAAACGTACAATTAGGGTTAGGGTTAGTGTAAAACATATAATTAAGGTTAGGGTTAGCATAAAAAACACAGTTATGATTAGGGGTTAGCATTTTAAGAAACACTTAGGGTTAGTCTTAGTACAAAATCATACAATTAGGGTAAAGGTCGATGAAAAAACAAAATAAGGGGTAGAGATTAGCACAAAGAGATATAGTTCAGGTCAAGGATTAGTACAAAAACGTACAATTAGGGTTAGGGTTAGCGTTAACATATAATTAGGGTTAGGGTTAGTATAAAACACACAGTTAGGGTTAGGGGTTAGCATATTAAGAAACACTTAGGGTTAGTGTTAGTACAAAATCATAAAATTAGGGTAAGGGTCGATGAAAACACAAAATAAGTAGTAGTTAGTTCAAAAAATACATTTATGATAAGGGTTTGTACAACAACGTACAATAAGGGTTAGGGTTAGTGTAAAACATATAATTAGGGTTAGGTTTAATATAAAACACACAATTAGGGTTAGGGAATAGCATATTAAGATACACTTAAGAGTTAGTGTTTATACTAAATCATACAATTAGGGTTAGGGTCGATGAAAACACAAAATAAGTAGTAGTTAGTTAAAAAAATACATTTATGATAAGGGTTAGTAGAAAAATGTACACTAGGATTAGGGTTAGCGTAAATATATAATTAGGGTTAGGGTTAGTATAAAACACACAGTTAGGGTTAGGGGTAAGCATATTAAGAAACACTAAGGGTTAGTGTTAGTACAAAATCATAAAATTAGGGTTAGGGTCGATGAAAACACAAAATAAGTAGTAGTTAGTTCAAACAATACATTTATGATAAGGATTTGTACAAAAACGTACAATTAGGGTTAGGGTTAGTGTAAAACATATAATTAAGGTTAGGGTTAGCATAAAAAAACACAGTTAGGGTTAGGGGTTAGCATTTTAAGAAACACTTAGGGTTACTCTTAGTGGAAAATCATACAATTAGGGTAAAGGTCGATGAAAAAACAAAATAAGGGGTAGAGATTAGTACAAAAAGATATAGTTCAGGTCAAGGATTAGTACAAAAACGTACAATTAGTTTTAGGGTTAGCGTTAATATATAATTAGGGTTAGGGTTAGTATAAAACACACAGTTAGGGTTAGGGGTTAGCATATTAAGAAACACTTAGGGTTAGTGTTAGTACAAAATCATAAAATTAGGGTTAGAGTCGATGAAAACACAAAATAGTAGTTAGTTCAAAAAATACATTTATGATAAGGGTTTGTACAAAAACGTACAATAAGGGTTAGGGTTAGTGTAAAACATATAAATAAGGTTAGGGCTAGTATAAAACACACAGTTAGGGTTAGGGGTTAGCATATTAAGAAACACTTAGGGTTAGTGTTAGTACAAAATCATAAAATAAGGGTTAGGGTCGATGAAAACACAAAATAAGTAGTAGTTAGTTCAAAAAATACATTTATGATAAGGGTTTGTACAAAAACGTACAATTAGGGTTAGGGTTAGTGTAAAACATATAATTAAGTTTAGGGTTAGCATAAAAAACACAGTTAGGGTTAGGGGTTAGCATTTTAAGAAACACTTAGGGTTAGTCTTAGTACAAAATCATACAACTAGGGTAAAGGTCGATGAAAAATCAAAATAAGGGGTAGAGATTAGCACAAAGAGATATAGTTCAGGTCAAGGATTAGTACAAAAACGTACAATTAGGGTTAGGGTTAGCGTTAACATATAATTAGGGTTAGGGTTAGTATAAAACACACAGTTAGGGTTAGGGGTTAGCATATTAAGAAACACTTAGGGTTAGTGTTAGTACAAAATCATAAAATTAGTGTAAGGGTCGATGAAAACACAAAATAAGTAGTAGTTAGTTCAAAAAATACATTTATGATAAGGGTTTGTACAACAACGTACAATAAGGGTTAGGGTTAGTGTAAAACATATAATTAGGGTTAGGTTTAATATAAAACACACAATTAGGGTTAGGGAATAGCATGTTAAGATACACTTAAGAGTTAGTGTTTATACTAAATCATACAATTAGGGTTAGGGTCGATGAAAACACAAAATAAGTAGTAGTTAGTTAAAAAAATACATTTATGATAAGGGTTAGTAGAAAAATGTACACCTGGATTAGGGTTAGCGTAAATATATAATTAGGGTTAGAGTTAGTATAAAACACACAGTTAGGGTTAGGGGTAAGCATATTAAGAAACACTTAGGGTTAGTGTTAGTACAAAATCATAAAATTAGGGTTAGGGTCGATGAAAACAAAAAAATAAGTAGTAGTTAGTTCAAAAAATACATTTATGATAAGGGTTTGTACAGAAACGTACAATAAGGGTTAGGGTTAGTGTAAAACATATAATTAAGGTTAGGGTTAGTATAAAACACACAGTTAGGGTTAGGGGTTAGCATATTAAGAAACACTTAGGGTTAGTGTTAGTAAAAAATCATAAAATAAGGGTTAGGGTCGATGAAAACACAAAATAAGTAGTAGTTAGTTCAAAAAATACATTTATGATAAGGGTTTGTACAAAAACGTACAATTAGGGTTAGGGTTAGTGTAAAACATATAATTAAGGTTAGGGTTAGTATAAAACACACAGTTAGGGTTAGGGGTTAGCATATTAAGAAACACTTAGGGTTAGTGTTAGAACAAAATCAAAAAATTAGGGTTAGGGTCGATGAAAACACAAAATAAGTAGTAGTTAGTTCAAAAAATACATTTATGATAAGGGTTTGTACAACAACGTACAATTAGGGTTAGGGTTAGTGTAAAACATATAATTAAGGTTAGGGTTAGCATAAAACACAGTTAGGGTTAGGGGTTAGCATTTTAAGAAACACTTAGGGTTAGTCTTAGTACAAAATCATACAATTAGGGTAAAGGTCGATGAAAAAACAAAATAAGGGGTAGAGATTAGCACAAAGAGATATAGTTCAGGTCAAGGATTAGTACAAAAACGTACAATTAGGGTTAGGGTTAGCGTTAACATATAATTAGGGTTAGGGTTAGTATAAAACACACAGTTAGGGTTAGGGGTTAGCATATTAAGAAACACTTAGGGTTAGTGTTAGTACAAAATCATAAAATTAGGGTTAGGGTCGATGAAAACACAAAATAAGTAGTAGTTAGTTCAAAAAATACATTTATGATAAGGGTTTGTACAACAACGTACAATAAGGGTTAGGGTTAGTGTAAAACATATAATTAGGGTTAGGTTTAATATAAAACACACAATTAGGGTTAGGGAATACCATGTTAAGATACACTTAAGAGTAAGTGTTTATACTAATACATACAATTAGGGTTAGGGTCGATGAAAACACAAAATAATTAGTAGTTAGTTAAAAAAATACATTTATGATAAGGGTTAGTACAAAAACGTACAATTAGGGTTAGGGTTAGTGTAAAACATATAATTGAGGTTAGGGTTAGCATAAAAACACAGTTAGGGTTAGGGGTTAGGGGTTAGCATTTTAAGAAACACTTAGGGTTAGTGTTAGTACAAAATCAAACATTTAGGGTTAAGGTCGATGAGAAAACAAAATAAGGGGTAAGGATTAGTACAAAAACGTACAATTAGGGTTAGGGTTAGCGTTAACATATAATTAGGGTTAGGGTTAGTATAAAACACACAGTTAGGGTTAGGGGTTAGCATATTAAGAAACACTTAGGGTTAGTGTTAGTACAAAATCATAAAATTAGGGTTAGGGTCCATAAAAACACAAATAAAGTAGTAGTAAGTTCAAAAAATACATTTATGATAAGGGTAAGTACAAAAACGTACAATTAGGGTTAGGGTTAGTGTAAAACATATAATTAGGGTTAGGTTTAATATAAAACACACAATTAGGGTTAGGGAATAGCATGTTAAGATACACTTAGGAGTTAGTGTTTATACTAAATCATACAATTAGGGTTAGGGTCGATGAAAACACAAAATAAGTAGTAGTTAGTTAAAAAAATACATTTATTATAAGAGTTAGTACAAAAATGTACACTAGGATTAGGGTTAGCGTAAATATATAATTAGGGTTAGAGTTGTAATTGTACGTTTTTGTACTTACCCTTATCATAAATGTATTTTTTGAACTAACTACTACTTTTTTTGTGTTTTCATCGACCCTAACCCTTATTGTATGATTTTGTACAAACACTTACCCTAAGTGTATTTTCACATGCTAACCCCTAGCCCTAATTGTGTGTTTTAAATTAAACTTCACCCTAATTATATGTTTTACACTAGCCCTAACCCTAATTGTACTTTTTTGTACTAATCCTTGACCTGAACTATATCTCTTTGTACTAACCCCTACCCTTTATTTTGTTTTTTCATCGACCTTAACCCTAATTGTATGATTTTGTACTAACACTAACCCTAAGTGTTTCTTAAAATGCTAACCCCTAACCCTAACTGTGTTTTTACTAACCCTAACCCTAATTGTACGTTTTTGTACTAACCCTTATCATAATTGATTTTTTTAACTAACTACTAATTATTTTGTGTTTTCATCGACCCTAACCCTAATTGTATGTATTAGTATAAACACTTACTCTTAAGTGTATCTTAACATGCTATTCCCTAACCCTAATTGTGTGTTTTATATTAAACCTAACCCTAATTCTATGTTTTACACTAACCCTAACCCTTATTGTACGTTGTTCTACAAACCCTTATCATAAATGAATTTTTTGAACTAACTACTACTTATTTTGTGTTTTCATCGACCCTAACCCTAATTTTATGATTTTGTACTAACACTAACCCTAACCTTAATTATATGTTTTACACTAACCCTAACCCTAATTGTACTTTTTTGTACAAACCCTTATCATAAATGAATTTTTTGAACTAACTACTACTTATTTTGTGTTTTCATCGACCCTAACCCTAATTTTATGATTTTGTACTAACACTAACCCTAAGTGTTTCTTAATATGCTAACCCCTAACCCTAACTGTGTGTTTTATACTAACCCTAACCTTAATTATATGTTTTACACTAACCCTAATCCTTATTGTACGTTTTTGTACAAACCCTTATCATAAATGTATTTTTTGAACTAACTACTACTTATTTTGTGTTTTCATCGACCCTAACCCTAATTGTATGTATTAGTATAAACACTTACTCTTAAGTGTATCTTAACATGCTATTCCCTAACCCTAATTGTGTGTTTTATATTAAACCTAACCCTAATTATATGTTTTACACTAACCCTAACCCTTATTGTACGTTGTTCTACAAACCCTTATCATAAATGAATTTTTTGAACTAACTACTACTTATTTTGTGTTTTCATCGACCCTAACCCTAATTTTATGATTTTGTACTAACACTAACCCTAACCTTAATTATATGTTTTACACTAACCCTAACCCTAATTGTACTTTTTTGTACAAACCCTTATCATAAATGAATTTTTTGAACTAACTACTACTTATTTTGTGTTTTCATCGACCCTAACCCTAATTTTATGATTTTGTACTAACACTAACCCTAAGTGTTTCTTAATATGCTAACCCCTAACCCTAACTGTGTGTTATATACTAACCCTAACCTTAATTATATGTTTTACACTAACCCTAATCCTTATTGTACGTTTTTGTACAAACCCTTATCATAAATGTATTTTTTGAACTAACTACTACTTATTTTGTGTTTTCATCGACCCTAACTCTAATTTTATGATTTGGTTAGTATAAAACACACAGTTAGGGTTAAGGGTTAGCATATTAAGAAACACGTAGGGTTAGTGTTAGAACAAAATCAAAAAATTACGGTTAGGGTCGATGAAAACACAAAATAAGTAGTAGTTAGTTAAAAAAATACATTTATGATAAGGGTTTGTACAAAAACGTACAATTAGGGTTAGGGTTAGTGTAAAACATATAATTAAGGTTAGGGTTAGCATAAAAAACACAGTTAGGGTTAGGGGTTAGCATTTTAAGAAACACTTAGGGTTAGTGTTAGTACAAAATCATAAAATTAGGGTTAGGGTCGATGAAAACACAAAATTAGTAGTAGTTTGTCCAAAAATTCATTTATGATAAGGGTTTGTACAAAAACGTACAATAAGGGTAAGGGTAGGTGTAAAACATATAATTAAGGTTAGGGTTAGTATAAAACACACAGTTAGGGTTAGGGGTTAGCATATTAAGAAACACTTAGGGTTAGTGTTAGAACAAAATCTAAAAAAATTAGGGTTAGGGTCGATGAAAACACAAAATAAGTAGTAGTTAGTTAAAAAAATACATTTATGATAAGGGTTTGTACAAAAACGTACAATTAGGGTAAGGGTTAGTGTAAAACATATAATTAAGGTTAGGGTTAGCATAAAAAACACAGTTAGGGTTAGGGGTTAGCATTTTAAGAAACACTTAGGGTTAGTGTTAGTACAAAATCATACAATTAGGGTAAAGGTCGATGAAAAAACAAAATAAGGGGTAGAGATTAGTACAAAGAGATATAGTTCAGATGAAGGATTAGTACAAAAACGTACAATTAGGGTTAGGGTTAGTTTAAAACATATAATTAGTGTGAAGTTTAATTTAAAACACACAATTAGGGCTAGGGGTTAGCATATGAAAATACACTTAGGTTAAGTGTTTGTACAAAATCATACAATAAGGGTTAGGGTCGATGAAAACACAAATAAAGTAGTAGTTTGTTCAAAAAAATTATTTATGATAAGGGTAAGTACAAAAACGTACAATTAGGGTTAGGGTTAGTGTAAAACATATAATTAGGGTTAGGTTTAGTATAAAACTTATAGTTAGGGTTAAGGGTTAGCATATTAAGAAACACTTAGGGTTAGTGTTAGAATAAAATCATAAAATTAGGGTTAGGGTCGATGAAAACACAAAATAAGTAGTAGTTAGTTCAAAAAATACATTAATGATAAGGGTTAGTACAAAAATTTACAATTAGGGTTAGGGTTAGTGTAAAACATATCATTAAGGTTAGGGTTAGTATAAAACACACAGTTAGGGTTAGGGGTTAGCATATTAAGAAACACTTAGGGTTAGTGTTAGTACAAATCATAAAATTAGGGTTAGAGTCGATGAAAACACAAAATAAGTAGTAGTTAGTTCAAAAAATACATTAATGATAAGGGTTAGTACAAAAACGTACAATAAGGGTTAGGGTTAGTGTAAAAAATATAATTAGGGTAAGGTTTAGTATAAAACACACAATTAGGGTTAGGGATTAGCATGTTAAGATACACTAAGAGTTAGTGTTTGTACAAAATCCTATAATTAGGGTAAGGGTCGATGAAAACACAAAATCAGGGGTAGGGGTTAATACAAAGAGATACAGTAAAGGTAAAGGATTAGTACAAAAACGTCCAATTAGGGTTAGGGTTAGTGTAAAACATATAATTAGAGTTAGGTTTAAGTAAAAAACACACAATTAGGGTTAGGGGTTAGCATGTTAATAAAGACTTAGGGTTAGTGTTAGTACAAAATCATACAATTAGGGTTAGGGTCGATGAAAACACCAAATAAGTGGTAGGGGTTAGTTAAAAATACATTTATGATAAGGGTTAGTACAAAAACGTACAATTAGGGTTAGGGTTAGTGTAAAACATATAATTAAGGTTAGGGCTAGCATAAAAAACACAGTTAGGGTAAGTGTTAGTACAAAATCATACAATTAGGGTAAAGGTCGATGAAAAAACAAAATAAGGGGTTGGGGTTAGTTAAAAAAACATTTATGATAAGGGTTAGTACAAAAACGTACAATTAGGGTTAGGGTTAGCGTAAAATATATAATTAGGGTTACGTTTAGTATAAAACTTATAGTAAGGGTTAAGGGTTAGCATATTAAGAAACACTTAGGGTTAGTGCTAGAATAAAATCATAAAATTAGGGTTAGGGTCGATGAAAACACAAAATAAGTAGTAGTTAGTTCAAAAAATACATTAATGATAAGGGTTAGTACAAAAATGTACAATTAGGGTTAGGGTTAGTGTAAAACATATAATTAAGGTTAGGGTTAGTATAAAACACACAGTTAGGGTTAGGGGTTAGCATATTAAGAAACACTTAGGGTTAGTGTTAGTACAAATCATAAAATTAGGGTTAGAGTCGATGAAAACACAAAATAAGTAGTAGTTAGTTCAAAAAATACATTAATGATAAGGGTTAGTACAAAAACGTACAATAAGGGTTAGGGTTAGTGTAAAACATATAATTAGGGTTAGGTTTAGTATAAAACACACAATTAGGGTTAGGGGTTAGCATGTTAAGATACACTAAGAGTTAGTGTTTGTACAAAATCCTACAATTAGGGTAAGGGTCGATGAAAACACAAAATCAGGGGTAGGGGTTAATACAAAGAGATACAGTAAAGGTAAACGATCAGTACAAAAACTTCCAATTAGGGTTAGGGTTAGTGTAAAACATATAATTAGAGTTAGGTTTAAGTAAAAAACACACAATTAGGGTTAGGGGTTAGCATGTTAAGAAAGACTTAGGGTTAGTGTTAGTACAAAATCATACAATTAGGGTTAGGGTCGATGAAAACACCAAATAAGTGGTAGGGGTTAGTTAAAAATACATTTATGATAAGGGTTAGTACAAAAACGTACAATTATGGTTAGGGTTAGTGTAAAACATATAATTAAGGTTAGGGCTATTATAAAAAACACAGTTAGGGTAAGTGTTAGTACAAAATCATACAATTAGGGTAAAGGTCGATGAAAAAACAAAATAAGGGGTTGGGGTTAGTACAAAGAGATATAGTTCAGGTCAAGGATTAGTACAAAAACGTACAATTAGGGTTAGGGTTAGCGTTAACATATAATTAGGGTTATGGTTAGTATAAAACACACAGTTAGGGTTAGGGGTTAGCATATTAAGAAACACTTAGGGTAAGTGTTAGAACAAAATCATAAAATTAGGGTTAGGGTAGATGAAAACACAAAATAAGTAGTAGTTAGTTCAAAAAATACATTTATGATAAGGGTTTGTACAAAAACGTACAATTAGGGTTAGGGTTAGTGTAAAACATATAATTAAGGTTGGGGTTAGTATAAAACACACAGTTAGGGTTAGGGGTTAGCATATTAAAAACACTTAGGGTTAGTGTTAGTACAAAATCATAAAATTAGGGTTAGGGTCGATGAAAACACAAAATAAGTAGTAGTTAGTTCAAAAAATACATTTATGATAAGGGTTTGTACAAAAACGTACAATAAGGGTTAGGGTTAGTGTAAAACATATAATTAAGGTTAGGGTTAGTATAAAACACACAGTTAGGGTTAGGGGTTAGCATATTAAGAAACACTTAGGGTTAGTGTTAGTACAAAATCATAAAATAAGGGTTAGGGTCGATGAAAACACAAAATAAGTAGTAGTTTATTCAAAAAAATACATTTATGATAAGGGTTTGTACAAAAACGTACAATTAGGGTTAGGGTTAGTGTAAAACATATAATTAAGGTTAGGGTTAGCATAAAAAACACAGTTACGGTTAGGGGTTAGCATTTTAAGAAACACTTAGGGTTAGTCTTAGTACAAAATCATACAACTAGGGTAAAGGTCGATGAAAAAACAAAATAAGGGGTAGAGATTAGTACAAAGAGATATAGTTCAGGTCAAGGATTAGTACAAAAACGTACAATTAGGGTTAGGGTTAGCGTTAACATATAATTAGGGTTAGGGTTAGTATAAAACACACAGTTAGGGTTAGGGGTAAGCATATTAAGAAACACTTAGGGTTAGTGTTAGTACAAAATCATAAAATTAGGGTTAGGGTCGATGAAAACACAAAATAAGTAGTAGTTAGTTCAAAAAATACATTTATGATAAGGGTTTGTACAAAAACGTACAATTAGGGTTAGGGTTAGTGTAAAACATATAATTAAGGTTGGGGTTAGTATAAAACACACAGTTAGGGTTAGGGGTTAGCATATTAAGAAACACTTAGGGTTAGTGTTAGTACAAAATCATAAAGTTAGGGTTAGGGTCGATGAAAACACAAAATAAGTAGTAGTTAGTTCAAAAAATACATTTATGAGAAGGGTTTGTACAAAAACGTACAATTAGGGTTAGGGTTAGTGTAAAACATATAATTAAGGTTAGGGGTTAGCATTTTAAGAAACACTTAGGGTTAGTGTTAGTACAAAATCAAACAATTAGGGTTAAGGTCGATGAGAAAACAAAATAAGGGGTAGGGGTTAGTACAAAGAGATGTAGTTCAGGTCAAGGATTAGTTCAAAAACCTACAATTAGGGTTAGGGTTAGTGTAAAACATATAATTAGGGTGAAGTTTAATTTAAAACACACAATTAGGGCTAGGGGTTAGCATATTAAGAAACACTTAGGGTTAGTGTTAGTACAAAATCATAAAATTAGGGTTAGGGTCGATGAAAACACAAAATAAGTAGTAGTTAGTTCAAAAAATACATTTATGATAAGGGTTTGTACAACAACGTACAATAAGGGTTAGGGTTAGTGTAAAACATATAATTAGGGTTAGGTTAAATATAAAACACACAATTAGGGTTAGGGAATAGCATGTTAAGATACACTTAAGAGTAAGTCTTTATACTAATACATACAATTAGGGTTAGGGTCGATGAAAACACAAAATAATTAGTAGTTAGTTAAAAAAATACATTTATGATAAGGGTTAGTACAAAAACGTACAATTATGGTTAGGGTTAGTGTAAAACATATAATTAAGGCTAGGGGTTAGCATTTTAAGAAACACTTAGGGTTAGTGTTAGAACAAAATCAAACAATTAGGGTTAAGGTCGATGAGAAAACAAAATAAGGGGTAGGGGTTAGTACAAAGAGATGTAGTTCAGGTCAAGGATTAGTTCAAAAACCTACAATTAGGGTTAGGGTTAGTGTAAAACATATAATTAGGGTGAAGTTTAATTTAAAACACACAATTAGGGCTAGGGGTTAGCATATTAAGAAACACTTAGGGTTAGTGTTAGTACAAATCATAAAATTAGGGTTAGAGTCGATGAAAACACAAAATAAGTAGTAGTTAGTTCAAAAAATACATTAATGATAAGGGTTAGTACAAAAACGTACAATAAGGGTTAGGGTTAGTGTAAAACATATAATTAGGGTTAGGTTTAGTATAAAACACACAATTAGGGTTAGGGGTTAGCATGTTAAGATACACTAAGAGTTAGTGTTTGTACAAAATCCTATAATTAGGGTAAGGGTCGATGAAAACACAAAATCAGGGGTAGGGGTTAATACAAAGAGATACAGTAAAGGTAAACGATCAGTACAAAAACTTCCAATTAGGGTTAGGGTTAGTGTAAAACATATAATTAGAGTTAGGTTTAAGTAAAAAACACACAATTAGGGTTAGGGGTTAGCATGTTAAGAAAGACTTAGGGTTAGTGTTAGTACAAAATCATACAATTAGGGTTAGGGTCGATGAAAACACCAAATAAGTGGTAGGGGTTAGTTAAAAATACATTTATGATAAGGGTTAGTACAAAAACGTACAATTATGGTTAGGGTTAGTGTAAAACATATAATTAAGGTTAGGGCTATTATAAAAAACACAGTTAGGGTAAGTGTTAGTACAAAATCATACAATTAGGGTAAAGGTCGATGAAAAAACAAAATAAGGGGTTGGGGTTAGTACAAAGAGATATAGTTCAGGTCAAGGATTAGTACAAAAACGTACAATTAGGGTTAGGGTTAGCGTTAACATATAATTAGGGTTATGGTTAGTATAAAACACACAATTAGGGTTAGGGGTTAGCATATTAAGAAACACTTAGGGTAAGTGTTAGAACAAAATCATAAAATTAGGGTTAGGGTAGATGAAAACACAAAATAAGTAGTAGTTAGTTCAAAAAATACATTTATGATAAGGGTTTGTACAAAAACGTACAATTAGGGTTAGGGTTAGTGTAAAACATATAATTAAGGTTGGGGTTAGTATAAAACACACAGTTAGGGTTAGGGGTTAGCATATTAAAAACACTTAGGGTTAGTGTTAGTACAAAATCATAAAATTAGGGTTAGGGTCGATGAAAACACAAAATAAGTAGTAGTTAGTTCAAAAAATACATTTATGATAAGGGTTTGTACAAAAACGTACAATAAGGGTTAGGGTTAGTGTAAAACATATAATTAAGGTTAGGGTTAGTATAAAACACACAGTTAGGGTTAGGGGTTAGCATATTAAGAAACACTTAGGGTTAGTGTTAGTACAAAATCATAAAATAAGGGTTAGGGTCGATGAAAACACAAAATAAGTAGTAGTTTATTCAAAAAAATACATTTATGATAAGGGTTTGTACAAAAACGTACAATTAGGGTTAGGGTTAGTGTAAAACATATAATTAAGGTTAGGGTTAGCATAAAAAACACAGTTACGGTTAGGGGTTAGCATTTTAAGAAACACTTAGGGTTAGTCTTAGTACAAAATCATACAACTAGGGTAAAGGTCGATGAAAAAACAAAATAAGGGGTAGAGATTAGTACAAAGAGATATAGTTCAGGTCAAGGATTAGTACAAAAACGTACAATTAGGGTTAGGGTTAGCGTTAACATATAATTAGGGTTAGGGTTAGTATAAAACACACAGTTAGGGTTAGGGGTAAGCATATTAAGAAACACTTAGGGTTAGTGTTAGTACAAAATCATAAAATTAGGGTTAGGGTCGATGAAAACACAAAATAAGTAGTAGTTAGTTCAAAAAATACATTTATGATAAGGGTTTGTACAAAAACGTACAATTAGGGTTAGGGTTAGTGTAAAACATATAATTAAGGTTGGGGTTAGTATAAAACACACAGTTAGGGTTAGGGTTAGCATATTAAGAAACACTTAGGGTTAGTGTTAGTACAAAATCATAAAGTTAGGGTTAGGGTCGATGAAAACACAAAATAAGTAGTAGTTAGTTCAAAAAATACATTTATGAGAAGGGTTTGTACAAAAACGTACAATTAGGGTTAGGGTTAGTGTAAAACATATAATTAAGGTTAGGGGTTAGCATTTTAAGAAACACTTAGGGTTAGTGTTAGTACAAAATCAAACAATTAGGGTTAAGGTCGATGAGAAAACAAAATAAGGGGTAGGGGTTAGTACAAAGAGATGTAGTTCAGGTCAAGGATTAGTTCAAAAACCTACAATTAGGGTTAGGGTTAGTGTAAAACATATAATTAGGGTGAAGTTTAATTTAAAACACACAATTAGGGCTAGGGGTTAGCATATTAAGAAACACTTAGGGTTAGTGTTAGTACAAAATCATAAAATTAGGGTTAGGGTCGATGAAAACACAAAATAAGTAGTAGTTAGTTCAAAAAATACATTTATGATAAGGGTTTGTACAACAACGTACAATAAGGGTTAGGGTTAGTGTAAAACATATAATTAGGGTTAGGTTAAATATAAAACACACAATTAGGGTTAGGGAATAGCATGTTAAGATACACTTAAGAGTAAGTCTTTATACTAATACATACAATTAGGGTTAGGGTCGATGAAAACACAAAATAATTAGTAGTTAGTTAAAAAAATACATTTATGATAAGGGTTAGTACAAAAACGTACAATTATGGTTAGGGTTAGTGTAAAACATATAATTAAGGCTAGGGGTTAGCATTTTAAGAAACACTTAGGGTTAGTGTTAGAACAAAATCAAACAATTAGGGTTAAGGTCGATGAGAAAACAAAATAAGGGGTAGGGGTTAGTACAAAGAGATGTAGTTCAGGTCAAGGATTAGTTCAAAAACCTACAATTAGGGTTAGGGTTAGTGTAAAACATATAATTAGGGTGAAGTTTAATTTAAAACACACAATTAGGGCTAGGGGTTAGCATATTAAGAAACACTTAGGGTTAGTGTTAGTACAAAATCATAAAATTAGGGTTAGGGTCGATGAAAACACAAAATAAGTAGTAGTTAGTTCAAAAAAATACATTTATGATAAGGGTTTGTACAACAACGTACAATAAGGGTTAGGGTTAGTGTAAAACATATAATTAGGGTTAGGTTAAATATAAAACACACAATTAGGGTTAGGGAATAGCATGTTAAGATACACTTAAGAGTAAGTCTTTATACTAATACATACAATTAGGGTTAGGGTCGATGAAAACACAAAATAATTAGTAGTTAGTTAAAAAAATACATTTATGATAAGGGTTAGTACAAAAACGTACAATTATGGTTAGGGTTAGTGTAAAACATATAATTAAGGCTAGGGGTTAGCATTTTAAGAAACACTTAGGGTTAGTGTTAGAACAAAATCAAACAATTAGGGTTAAGGTCGATGAGAAAACAAAATAAGGGGTAGGGGTTAGTACAAAGAGATGTAGTTCAGGTCAAGGATTAGTACAAAAACGTACAATTAGGGTTAGGGTTAGTGTAAAACATATAATTAGGGTGAAGTTTAATTTAAAACACACAATTAGGACTAGGGGTTAGCATGTGAAAATACACTTAGGGTAAGTGTTTGTACAAAATCATTCAATAAGGGTTAGGGTCGATGAAAACACAAATAAAGTAGTAGTAAGTTCAAAAACTACATTTATGATAAGGGTAAGTACAAAAACGTACAATTAGGGTTAGGGTTAGTGTAAAACATATAATTAGGGTTAGGTTGAATATAAAATACACAATTAGGGTTAGGGAATAGCATGTTAAGATACACTTAAGAGTTAGTCTTAGTGCAAAATCATACAATTAGGGTAAAGGTCGATGAAAAAACAAAATAAGGGGTAGAGATTAGTACAAAGAGATATAGTTCAGATGAAGGATTAGTAAAAAAACGTACAATTAGGGTTAGGGTTAGTTTAAAACATATAATTAGTGTGAAGTTTAATTTAAAACACACAATTAGGGCTAGGGGTTAGCATATGAAAATACACTTAGGTTAAGTGTTTGTACAAAATCATACAATAAGGGTTAGGGTCGATGAAAACACAAATAAAGTAGTAGTTTGTTCAAAAAAATTATTTATGATAAGGGTAAGTACAAAAACGTACAATTAGGGTTAGGGTTCGTGTAAAACATATAATTAGGGTTAGGTTTAGTATAAAACTTATAGTTAGGGTTAAGGGTTAGCATATTAAGAAACACTTAGGGTTAGTGTTAGAATAAAATCATAAAATTAGGGTTAGGGTCGATGAAAACACAAAATAAGTAGTAGTTAGTTCAAAAAATACATTAATGATAAGGGTTAGTACAAAAATGTACAATTAGGGTTAGGGTTAGTGTAAAACATATAATTAAGGTTAGGGTAAGTATTAAACACACAGTTAGGGTTAGGGGTTAGCCTATTAAAAAACACTTAGGGTTAGTGTTAGTACAAAATCATAAAATTAGGGTTAGGGTCGATGAAAACACAAAATAAAAAGACGTTAGTTCAAAAAATACATTTATGATAAGGGTTTGTACAAAAACGTACAATTAGGGTTAGGGTTAGTGTAAAACATATAATTAAGGTTAGTGTTAGTATAAAACACACAGTTAGGGTTAGGGGTTAGCATATTAAGAAACACTTAGTGTTAGTGTTAATACAAAATCATAAAATTAGGGTTAGGGTCGATGAAAACACAAAATAAGTAGTAGTTAGTTCAAAAAATACATTTATGATAAGGGTTTGTACAAAAACGTACAATTAGGGTTAGGGTTAGTGTAAAACATATAATTAAGGTTAGGGTTAATATAAAACACACAGTTAGGTTTAGGGGTTATCATATTAAGAAACACTTAGGGTTAGTGTAAGTACAAAATCATAAAATTAGGGTTAAGGTCGATGAAAACACAAAATAAGTAGTAGTTAGTTCAAAAAATACATTTATGATTAGGGTTAGGGGTTAGCATGTTAAGAAACACTTAGGGTTAGTGTAAGTACAAAATCATACAATTAGGGTTAGTGTCGATGAAAAAACAAAATCAGTTAGTACAAAGAGATACAGTTCAGGTAAAGGATTAGTACAAAAACGTACAATTACGGTTAGGGTTAGTGTAAAACATATAATTAGAGTTAGGTTTAAGTACAAAACACACAATTAGGGTTAGGGGTTAGCATGTTAAGAAACACTTAGGGTTAGTGCTAGTACAAAATCATACAATTAGGGTTAGGGTCGATGAAAACACAAAATAAGTGGTAGGGGTTAATTAAAAAAAACATTTATGATAAGGGTTAGTACAAAAACGTACAATTAGGGTTAGGGTTAGCGTAAAACATATAATTAGGGTTAGGTTTAGTATAAAACTTATAGTTAGGGTTAAGGGTTAGCATATTAAGAAACACTTAGGGTTAGTGTTAGTACAAATCATAAAATTAGGGTTAGAGTCGATGAAAACACAAAATAAGTAGTAGTTAGTTCAAAAAATACATTAATGATAAGGGTTAGTACAAAAACGTACAATAAGGGTTAGGGTTAGTGTAAAACATATAATTAGGGTAAGGTTTAGTATAAAACACACAATTAGGGTTAGGGATTAGCATGTTAAGATACACTAAGAGTTAGTGTTTGTACAAAATCCTACAATTAGGGTAAGGGTCGATGAAAACACAAAATCAGGGGTAGGGGTTAATACAAAGAGATGCAGTAAAGGTAAAGGATTAGTACAAAAACGTCCAATTAGGGTTAGGGTTAGTGTAAAACATATAATTAGAGTTAGGTTTAAGTAAAAAACACACAATTAGGGTTAGGGGTTAGCATGTTAAGAAAGACTTAGGGTTAGTGTTAGTACAAAATCATACAATTAGGGTTAGGGTCGATGAAAACACCAAATAAGTGGTAGGGGTTAGTTAAAAATACATTTATGATAAGGGTTAGTACAAAAACGTACAATTAGGGTTAGGGTTAGTGTAAAACATATAATTAAGGTTAGGGCTAGTATAAAAAACACAGTTAGGGTAAGTGTTAGTACAAAATCATACAATTAGGGTAAAGGTCGATGAAAAAACAAAATAAGGGGTTGGGGTTAGTACAAAGAGATATAGTTCAGGTCAAGGATTAGTACAAAAACGTACAATTAGGGTTAGGGTTAGCGTAAATATATAATAAGGGTTAGGGTTAGTATAAAACACACAGTAAGGGTTAGGGGTTAGCATATTAAGAAACACTTAGGGTTAGTGTTAGTACAAAATCATAAAGTTAGGGTTAGGGTCGATGAAAACACAAAATAAGTAGTAGTTAGTTCAAAAAATACATTTATGAGAAGGGTTTGTACAAAAACGTACAATTAGGGTTAGGGTTAGTGTAAAACATATAATTAAGGTTAGGGTTAGTATAAAACACACAGTTAGGTTTAGGGGTTATCATATTAAGAAACACTTAGGGTTAGTGTAAGTACAAAATCATAAAATTAGGGTTAAGGTCGATGAAAACACAAAATAAGTAGTAGTTAGTTCAAAAAATACATTCATGATTAGGGTTAGGGGTTAGCATGTTAAGAAACACTTAGGGTTAGTGTTAGTACAAAATCATACAATTAGGGTTAGTGTCGATGAAAAAACAAAATAAGTTAGTACAAAGAGATACAGTTCAGGTAAAGGATTAGTACAAAAACGTACAATTAGGGTTAGGGTTAGTGTAAAACATATAATAAGAGTTAGGTTTAAGTACAAACCACACAATTAGGGTTAGGGGTTAGCATGTTAAGAAACACTTAGGGTTAGTGTTAGTACAAAATCATACAATTAGGGTTAGGGTCGATGAAAACACAAAATAAGTGGTAGGGGTTAGTTAAAAAAACATTTATGATAAGGGTTAGTACAAAAACGTACAATTAGGGTTAGGGTTAGCGTAAAATATATAATTAGGGTTAGGGTTAGCGTAAAATATATAATTAGGGTTACGTTTAGTATAAAACTTATAGTAAGGGTTAAGGGTTAGCATATTAAGAAACACTTAGGGTTAGTGCTAGAATAAAATCATAAAATTAGGGTTAGGGTCGATGAAAACACAAAATAAGTAGTAGTTAGTTCAAAAAATACATTAATGATAAGGGTTAGTACAAAAATGTACAATTAGGGTTAGGGTTAGTGTAAAACATATAATTAAGGTTAGGGTTAGTATAAAACACACAGTTAGGGTTAGGGGTTAGCATATTAAGAAACACTTAGGGTTAGTGTTAGTACAAATCATAAAATTAGGGTTAGAGTCGATGAAAACACAAAATAAGTAGTAGTTAGTTCAAAAAATACATTAATGATAAGGGTTAGTACAAAAACGTACAATAAGGGTTAGGGTTAGTGTAAAACATATAATTAGGGTTAGGTTTAGTATAAAACACACAATTAGGGTTAGGGGTTAGCATGTTAAGATACACTAAGAGTTAGTGTTTGTACAAAATCCTACAATTAGGGTAAGGGTCGATGAAAACACAAAATCAGGGGTAGGGGTTAATACAAAGAGATACAGTAAAGGTAAACGATCAGTACAAAAACTTCCAATTAGGGTTAGGGTTAGTGTAAAACATATAATTAGAGTTAGGTTTAAGTAAAAAACACACAATTAGGGTTAGGGGTTAGCATGTTAAGAAAGACTTAGGGTTAGTGTTAGTACAAAATCATACAATTAGGGTTAGGGTCGATGAAAACACCAAATAAGTGGTAGGGGTTAGTTAAAAATACATTTATGATAAGGGTTAGTACAAAAACGTACAATTATGGTTAGGGTTAGTGTAAAACATATAATTAAGGTTATGGCTAGTATAAAAAACACAGTTAGGGTAAGTGTTAGTACAAAATCATACAATTAGGGTAAAGGTCGATGAAAAAACAAAATAAGGGGTTGGGGTTAGTACAAAGAGATATAGTTCAGGTCAAGGATTAGTACAAAAACGTACAATTAGGGTTAGGGTTAGCGTTAACATATAATTAGGGTTATGGTTAGTATAAAACACACAGTTAGGGTTAGGGGTTAGCATATTAAGAAACACTTAGGGTAAGTGTTAGAACAAAATCATAAAATTAGGGTTAGGGTAGATGAAAACACAAAATAAGTAGTAGTTAGTTCAAAAAATACATTTATGATAAGGGTTTGTACAAAAACGTACAATTAGGGTTAGGGTTAGTGTAAAACATATAATTAAGGTTGGGGTTAGTATAAAACACACAGTTAGGGTTAGGGGTTAGCATATTAAGAAACACTTAGGGTTAGTGTTAGTACAAAATCATAAAGTTAGGGTAAGGGTCGATGAAAACACAAAATAAGTAGTAGTTAGTTCAAAAAATACATTTATGAGAATGGTTTGTACAAAAACGTACAATTAGGGTTAGGGTTAGTGTAAAACATATAATTAAGGTTAGGGTTAGTATTAAACACACAGTTAGGGTTAGGGGTTAGCATATTAAAAACACTTAGGGTTAGTGTTAGTACAAAATCATAAAATTAGGGTTAGGGTCGATGAAAACACAAAATAAAAAGACGTTAGTTCAAAAAATACATTTATGATAAGGGTTTGTACAAAAACGTACAATAAGGGTTAGGGTTAGTGTAAAACATATAATTAAGGTTAGGGTTAGTATAAAACACACAGTTAGGGTTAGGGGTTAGCATATTAAGAAACACTTAGGGTTAGTGTTAGTACAAAATCATAAAATAAGGGTTAGGGTCGATGAAAACACAAAATAAGTAGTAGTTAGTTCAAAAAATACATTTATGATAAGGGTTTGTACAAAAACGTACAATTAGGGTTAGGGTTAGTGTAAAACATATAATTAAGGTTAGGGTTAGTATAAAACACACAGTTAGGGTTAGGGGTTAGCATATTAAGAAACACTTAGGGTGAGTGTTAGAACAAAATAAAAAAATTAGGGTTAGGGTCGATGAAAACACAAAATAAGTAGTAGTTAGTTCAAAAAATACATTTATGATAAGGGTTTGTACAAAAACGTACAATTAGGGTTAGGGTTAGTGTAAAACATATAATTAAGGTTAGGGTTAGCATAAAAAACACAGTTAGGGTTAGGGGTTAGCATTTTAAGAAACACTTAGGGTTAGTCTTAGTACAAAATCATACAACTAGGGTAAAGGTCGATGAAAAAACAAAATAAGGGGTAGAGATTAGTACAAAGAGATATAGTTCAGGTCAAGGATTAGTACAAAAACGTACAATTAGGGTTAGGGTTAGCGTTAACATATAATTAGGGTTAGGGTTAGTATAAAACACACAGTTAGGGTTAGGGGTAAGCATATTTAGAAACACTTAGGGTTAGTGTTAGTACAAAATCATAAAATTAGGGTTAGGGTCGATGAAAACACAAAATAAGTAGTAGTTAGTTAAAAAAATACATTTATGATAAGGGTTTGTACAAAAACGTACAATTAGGGTTAGGGTTAGTGTAAAACATATAATTAAGGTTGGGGTTAGTATAAAACACACAGTTAGGGTTAGGGGTTAATATATTAAGAAACACTTTGGGTTAGTGTTAGTACAAAATCATAAAGTTAGGGTTAGGGTCGATGAAAACACAAAATAAGTAGTAGTTAGTTCAAAAAATACATTTATGAGAAGGGTTTGTACAAAAACGTACAATTAGGGTTAGGGTTAGTGTAAAACATATAATTAAGGTTAGGGGTTAGCATTTTAAAAAACACTTAGGGTTAGTGTTAGTACAAAATCAAACAATTAGGGTTAAGGTCGATGAGAAAACAAAATAAGGGGTAGGGGTTAGTACAAAGAGATGTAGTTCAGGTCAAGGATAAGTTCAAAAACCTACAATTAGGGTTAGGGTTAGTGTTAAACATATAATTAGGGTGAAGTTTAATTTAAAACACACAATTAGGGCTAGGGGTTAGCATATTAAGAAACACTTAGGGTTAGTGTTAGTGCAAAATCATAAAATTAGGGTTAGGGTCGATGAAAACACAAAATAAGTAGTAGTTAGTTCAAAAAATACATTTATGATAAGGGTTTGTACAACAACGTACAATAAGGGTTAGGGTTAGTGTAAAACATATAATTAGGGTTAGGTTTAATATAAAACACACAATTAGGGTTAGGGAATAGCATGTTAAGATACACTTAAGAGTAAGTCTTTATACTAATACATACAATTAGGGTTAGGGTCGATGAAAACACAAAATAATTAGTAGTTAGTTAAAAAAATACATTAATGATAAGGGTTAGTACAAAAACGTACAATTAGGGTTAGGGTTAGTGTAAAACATATAATTAAGGCTAGCGGTTAGCATTTTAAGAAACACTTAGGGTTAGTGTTAGAACAAAATCAAACAATTAGGGTTAAGGTCGATGAGAAAACAAAATAAGGGGTAGGGGTTAGTACAAAGAGATGTAGTTCAGGTCAAGGATTAGTACAAAAACGTACAATTAGGGTTAGGGTTAGTGTAAAACATATAATTAGGGTGAAGTTTAATTTAAAACACACAATTAGGACTAGGGGTTAGCATGTGAAAATACACTTAGGGTAAGTGTTTGTACAAAATCATACAATAAGGGTTAGGGTCGATGAAAACACAAATAAAGTAGTAGTAAGTTCAAAAACTACATTTATGATAAGGGTAAGTACAAAAACGTACAATTAGGGTTAGGGTTAGTGTAAAACATATAATTAGGGTTAGGTTGAATATAAAATACACAATTAGGGTTAGGGAATAGCATGTTAAGATACACTTAAGAGTTAGTGTTTATACTAAATCATACAATTAGGGTTAGGGTCGATGAAAACACAAAATAAGTAGTAGTTAGTTAAAAAAATACATTTATGATAAGGGTTAGTAGAAAAATGTACACTAGGATTAGGGTTAGCGTAAATATATCATTAGGGTTAGGGTTAGTATAAAACACACAGTTAGGGTTAGGGGTTAGCATATTAAGAAACACTTAGGGTTAGTGTTAGTACAAAATCATAAAATTAGGGTTAGGGTCGATGAAAACACAAAATAAGTAGTAGTTAGTTCAAAAAATACATTTATGATAAGGGTTTGTACAAAAACGTACAATTAGGGTTAGGGTTAGTGTAAAACATATAATTAAGGTTAGGGTTAGCATAAAAAACACAGTTAGGGTTAGGGGTTAGCATTTTAAGAAACACTTAGGGTTAGTGTTAGTACAAAATCATAAAGTTAGGGTAAGGGTCGATGAAAACACAAAATAAGTAGTAGTTAGTTCAAAAAATACATTTATGAGAATGGTTTGTACAAAAACGTACAATTAGGGTTAGGGTTAGTGTAAAACATATAATTAAGGTTAGGGTTAGTATTAAACACACAGTTAGGGTTAGGGGTTAGCATATTAAAAACACTTAGGGTTAGTGTTAGTACAAAATCATAAAATTAGGGTTAGGGTCGATGAAAACACAAAATAAAAAGACGTTAGTTCAAAAAATACATTTATGATAAGGGTTTGTACAAAAACGTACAATAAGGGTTAGGGTTAGTGTAAAACATATAATTAAGGTTAGGGTTAGTATAAAACACACAGTTAGGGTTAGGGGTTAGCATATTAAGAAACACTTAGGGTTAGTGTTAGTACAAAATCATAAAATAAGGGTTAGGGTCGATGAAAACACAAAATAAGTAGTAGTTAGTTCAAAAAATACATTTATGATAAGGGTTTGTACAAAAACGTACAATTAGGGTTAGGGTTAGTGTAAAACATATAATTAAGGTTAGGGTTAGCATAAAAAACACAGTTATGATTAGGGGTTAGCATTTTAAGAAACACTTAGGGTAAGTCTTAGTACAAAATCATACAATTAGGGTAAAGGTCGATGAAAAAACAAAATAAGGGGTAGAGATTAGCACAAAGAGATATAGTTCAGGTCAAGGATTAGTACAAAAACGTACAATTAGGGTTAGGGTTAGCGTTAACATATAATTAGGGTTAGGGTTAGTATAAAACACACAGTTAGGGTTAGGGGTTAGCATATTAAGAAACACTTAGGGTTAGTGTTAGTACAAAATCATAAAATTAGGGTAAGGGTCGATGAAAACACAAAATAAGTAGTAGTTAGTTCAAAAAATACATTTATGATAAGGGTTTGTGCAACAACGTACAATAAGGGTTAGGGTTAGTGTAAAACATATAATTAGGGTTAGGTTTAATATAAAACACACAATTAGGGTTAGGGAATAGCATGTTAAGATACACTTAAGAGTTAGTGTTTATACTAAATCATACAATTAGGGTTAGGGTCGATGAAAACACAAAATAAGTAGTAGTTAGTTAAAAAAATACATTTATGATAAAGGTTAGTAGAAAAATGTACACTAGGATTAGGGTTAGCGTAAATATATAATTAGGGTTAGAGTTAGTATAAAACACACAGTTAGGGTTAGGGGTAAGCATATTAAGAAACACTAAGGGTTAGTGTTAGTACAAAATCATAAAATTAGGGTTAGGGTCGATGAAAACACAAAATAAGTAGTAGTTAGTTCAAACAATACATTTATGATAAGGATTTGTACAAAAACGTACAATTAGGGTTAGGGTTAGTGTAAAACATATAATTAAGGTTAGGGTTAGCATAAAAAAACACAGTTAGGGTTAGGGGTTAGCATTTTAAGAAACACTTAGGGTTACTATTAGTGCAAAATCATACAATTAGGGTAAAGGTCGATGAAAAAACAAAATAAGGGGTAGAGATTAGTACAAAGAGATATAGTTCAGGTCAAGGATTAGTACAAAAACGTACAATTAATTTTGGGTTAGCGTTAATATATAATTAGGGTTAGGGTAAGTATAAAACACACAGTTAGGGTTAGGGGTTAGCATATTAAGAAACACTTAGGGTTAGTGTTAGTACAAAATCATAAAATTAGGGTTAGGGTCGATGAAAACACAAAATAGTAGTTAGTTCAAAAAATACATTTATGATAAGGGTTTGTACAAAAACGTACAATAAGGGTTAGGGTTAGTGTAAAACATATAAATAAGGTTAGGGTTAGTATAAAACACACAGTTAGGGTTAGGGGTTAGCATATTAAGAAACACTTAGGGTTAGTGTTAGTACAAAATCATAAAATAAGGGTTAGGGTCGATGAAAACACAAAATAAGTAGTAGTTAGTTCAAAAAATACATTTATGATAAGGGTTTGTACAAAAACGTACAATTAGGGTTAGGGTTAGTGTAAAACATATAATTAAGTTTAGGGTTAGCATAAAAAACACAGTTAGGATTAGGGGTTAGCATTTTAAGAAACACTTAGGGTTAGTCTTAGTACAAAATCATACAACTAGGGTAAAGGTCGATGAAAAATCAAAATAAGGGGTAGAGATTAGCACAAAGAGATATAGTTCAGGTCAAGGATTAGTACAAAAACGTACAATTAGGGTTAGGGTTAGCGTTAACATATAATTAGGGTAAGGGTTAGTATAAAACACACAGTTAGGGTTGGGGGTTAGCATATTAAGAAACACTTAGGGTTAGTGTTAATACAAAATCATAAAATTAGGGTAAGGGTCGATGAAAACACAAAATAAGTAGTAGTTAGTTCAAAAAATACATTTATGATAAGGGTTTGTACAACAACGTACAATAAGGGTTAGGGTTAGTGTAAAACATATAATTAGGGTTAGGTTTAATATAAAACACACAATTAGGGTTAGGGAATAGCATGTTAAGATACACTTAAGAGTTAGTGTTTATACTAAACCATACAATTAGGGTTAGGGTCGATGAAAACACAAAATAAGTAGTAGTTAGTTAAAAAAATACATTTATGATAAGGGTTAGTAGAAAAATGTACACTAGGATTAGGGTTAGCGTAAATATATAATTAGGGTTAGAGTTAGTATAAAACACACAGTTAGGGTTAGGGGTAAGCATATTAAGAAACACTTAGGGTTAGTGTTAGTACAAAATCATAAAATTAGGGTTAGGGTCGATGAAAACACAAAATAAGTAGTAGTTAGTTCAAACAATACATTTATGATAAGGATTTGTACAAAAACGTACAATTAGGGTTAGGGTTAGTGTAAAACATATAATTAAGGTTAGGGTTAGCATAAAAAAACACAGTTAGGGTTAGGGGTTAGCATTTTAAGAAACACTTAGGGTTAGTCTTAGTACAAAATCATACAATTAGGGTAAAGGTCGATGAAAAAACAAAATAAGGGGTAGAGATTAGCACAAAGAGATATAGTTCAGGTCAAGGATTAGTACAAAAACGTACAATTAGTTTTAGGGTTAACGTTAATATATCATTAGGGTTAGGGTTAGTATAAAACACACAGTTAGGGTTAGGGGTTAGCATATTAAGAAACACTTAGGGTTAGTGTTAGTACAAAATCATAAAATTAGGGTTAGGGTCGATGAAAACAAAAAATAAGTAGTAGTTAGTTCAAAAAATACATTTATGATAAGGGTTTGTACAGAAACGTACAATAAGGGTTAGGGTTAGTGTAAAACATATAATTAAGGTTAGGGTTAGTATAAAACACACAGTTAGGGTTAGGGGTTAGCATATTAAGAAACACTTAGGGTTAGTGTTAGTACAAAATCATAAAATAAGGGTTAGGGTCGATGAAAACACAAAATAAGTAGTAGTTAGTTCAAAAAATACATTTATGATAAGGGTTTGTACAAAAACGTACAATTAGGGTTAGGGTTAGTGTAAAACATATAATTAAGGTTAGGGTTAGTATAAAACACACAGTTAGGGTTAAGGGTTAGCATATTAAGAAACACTTAGGGTTAGTGTTAGAACAAAATCAAAAAATTAGGGTTAGGGTCGATGAAAACACAAAATAAGTAGTAGTTAGTTCAAAAAATACATTTATGATAAGGGTTTGTACAACAACGTACAATTAGGGTAAGGGTTAGTGTAAAACATATAATTAGGGTTAGGGTTAGTATAAAACACACAGTTAGGGTTAGGGGTTAGCATATTAAGAAACACTTAGGGTTAGTGTTAGTTCAAAATCATACAACTAGGGTAAAGGTCGATGAAAAAACAAAATAAGGGGTAGAGATTAGTACAAAGAGATACAGTTCAGGTCAAGGATTAGTACAAAAACGTACAATTAGGGTTAGGGTTAGTTTAAAACATATAATTAGTGTGAAGTTTAATTTAAAACACACAATTAGGGCTAGGGGTTAGCATATGAAAATACACTTAGGTTAAGTGTTTGTACAAAATCATACAATAAGGGTTAGGGTCGATGAAAACACAAATAAAGTAGTAGTTTGTTCAAAAAAATTATTTATGATAAGGGTAAGTACAAAAACGTACAATTAGGGTTAGGGTTAGTGTAAAACATATAATTAGGGTTAGGTTTAATATAAAACACACAATTAGGGTTAGGGAATAGCATGTTAAGATACACTTAAGAGTTATTGTTTATACTAAATCATACAATGAGGGTTAGGGTCGATGAAAACACAAAATAAGTAGTAGTTAGTTAAAAAAATACATTTATGACAAGGGTTAGTACAAAAATGTACATTAGGGTTAGGATAAGTGTAAAGCATATAATAAGGGTTAGGATAAGTGTAAAGCATATAATAAGGGTTAGGGTTAGTATAAAACACACAGTTAGGGTTAGGGGTTAGCATATTAAGAAACACTTAGGGTTAGTGTTAGTTCAAAATCATACAACTAGGGTTAAGGTCGATGAAAAAACAAAATAAGGGGTAGAGGTTAGTACAAAAATATTGAAATAAAGTTCAGGTAAAGGATTAGTACAAAAACGTACAATTAGGGTTAGGGTTAGTGTAAAACATATAATTAAGGTAAAGTTTAATTTAAAACACACAATTAGGGCTAGGGGTTAGCATGTGAAAATACACTTAGGGTTAGCCTTAGTACAAAATCATACAATTAGGGTTAGTGTCGATGAAAAAAACAAAATCAGGGGTAGGGGTTAGTACAAAGAGATACAGTTCAGGTAAAGGATTAGTACAAAAACGTACAATTAGGGTTAGGGTTAGTGTAAAAAATATAATTAGAGTTAGGTTTAAGTAAAAAACACACAATTAGGGTTAGGGGTTAGCATGTTAAGTAACACTTAGGGTTAGTGTTAGTACAAAATCATACAATTAGGGTTAGGGTCGATGAAAACACAACATAAGTGGTAGGGGTTAGTTAAAAAAATACATTTATGATAAGGGTTAGTACAAAAACGTACAATTAGGTTTAGGGTTAGTGTAAAACATATAATTAAGGTAAAGTTTAATTTAAAACACACAATTAGGGCTAGGGGTTAGCATGTGAAAATACACTTAGGGTTAGCCTTAGTACAAAATCATAAAATTAGGGTTAGTGTCGATGAAAACACAAAATAAGTAGTAGTTAGTTCAAAAAATACATTAATGATAAGGGTTAGTACAAAAACGTACAATTAGGGTTAGGCTTAGTGTTAAACATATAATTAGGGTTAGGTTAGTATAAAACACAAAATTAGGGACAGGGGTTAGCATGTTAAGATACACTTAGGGTTAGTGTTAGTACAAAATCATCCAATAAGGGTTAGGGTCGATGAAAACACAAAATAAGTAGTAGTTAGTGAAAAAAATACATTAATGATAAGGTTTAGTACAAAAACGTACAATAAGGGTTAGGGTTAGTGTAAAACATATAATTAGGGTTAGGTTTAATATAAAACACACAATTAGGGTTAAGGGTTAGCATGTTAAGATACACTTAGGGTTAGTGTTAGTACAAAATCACCCAATAAGGGTTAGGGTCGATGAAAACACAAAATAAGTAGTAGTTAGTTCAAAAAATACATTAATGATAATGGTTAGTACAAAAACGTACAATTAGGGTTAGGGTTAGCGTAAAACATATAATTAGAGTTAGGTTTAAGTATAAAACACACAATTGGGGTTAGGGGTTAGCATGTTAAGAAACACTTAGGGTTAGTGTTAGTACAAAATCATACAATTAGGGTTAGGGTCGATGAAAACACAAAATAAGTGGTAGGGGTTAGTTAAAACAATACATTTATGATAAGGGTTAGTACAAAAACGTACAATTAGGGTTAGGGTTAGCGTAAAACATATAATAAGGGTAAGGGTTAGTATAAAACTTACAGTTACGGTTAGGGGTTAGCATATTAAGAAACATTTAGGTTTAGTATTTGTACAAAATCATACAATTAGGGTTAGGGTCGATGAAAACACAAAATAAGTAGTAGTTAGTTTAAAAAATACATTTATGATAAGGGTAAGTACAAAAACGTATAATACGGGTTAGGGTTAGTGTAAAATATATAATTAGGGTTAGGGTTAGTATAAAACACACAGTTAGGGTTAGGGGTTAGCATATTAAGAAACACTTAGGGTTAGTGTTAGTACAAAATCATCCAATAAGGGTTAAGGTCGATGAAAAAACAACATAAGGGGTAGGGGGTAGTACAAAGAGATATAGTTCAGGTAAAGGATTAGTACAAAAACGTTCAATTAGGGTTAGGGTTAGTGTAAAACATTTAATTAGGGTTAGGTTTAGTATAAAACACACAATTAGGGTTAGGGGTTAACATGTTAAGATACACTTATGGTTAGTGTTTGTACAAAATCATACAATAAGGGTTAGGGTCGATGAAAACACACAGTAAGTAGTCGGGGTTAGTTAAAAAAATTCATTTATGATAAGGGTTAGTACAAAAACGTACAATACGGGTTAGGGTTAGTGGAAAACATATAATTAGGGTAAGGTTTAGTATACAACACATAATTAGGGTTAGGGGTTAGCATATTAAGATACACGTAGGGTTAGGGTTAGTACAAAATCATAAAATTAGGGTTAGGGTCGATGAAAACACAAAATGAGGGGTAGGGGTAAATAAAAAGATATACAGTTCAGGTTAAGGATAGTACAAAAATGTACAATTAGGGTTACGGTTGGGTTTTTTGAAAACACAAAGTAAGGGGTAGGGGTTGGACCAAAAAGATACATTTATGGTAAGGGTTAGCACAAAAGCATACAATTAGGGTTAGGGTTAGTGTTAAACATATAATTAGGGTAAGGGTAAGTATAAAACACACAGTTAGGATTAGGGATTAGAATATAAAGATATATTTAGGGTTATGGATAGTACAAAATCATACAATTAGTGTCACGGTCGATGAAAACACAAAATAATGGGTAAGGGTTAGTCAAAAGAGATACAGTTCAGGTTAAGGATTATACAAAAACGAACAATTAGGGTAAGGGTTAGTGTAAAACATATAATTAGGATAAGGGTTAGTATAAAACACACAGTTAGGGTTAGGGGTTAGCATACTAAGATACAATTAGGATAAGTGTTTGTACAAAATCATACAATTAGGATTATGGTCGATGGAAATCATATAATTAGGGTAAGGTTTAGTATACAACACATAATTCAGGTTAGAGGTTAGCATATTTAGATACACGTAGGGTTAGGGTTAGTACAAAATCATAAAATTAGGTTAAGGTCGATGAAAACACAAAATGAGGGGTAGGGGTAAATACAAAGATATACAGTTCAGGTTAAAGATAGTACAAAAACGTACAATTAAGGTTACTGTTGGGGTCTTTGAAAACACAAAGTTAGGGGTAGGGGTTGGACCAAAAAGATACATTTATGGTAAGGGTTAGTACAAAAGCATACAATTAGGGTTAAGGTTAGTGTTAAACATATAATTAGGGTTAGGGTTAGTATAAAACACACATTTAGGATTAGGGATTAGAATATAAAGATATATTTAGGGTTATGGTTAGTACAAAATCATACAATTAGGGTTACGGTCGATGAAAACACAAAATTAGTAGTAGTTAATTCAAAAAATACATTTATGATAAGGGTAAGTACAAAAACGTACAATTAGGGTTAGGGTTAGTGTAAAGTATATAATTAGGGTTAGGTTTAGTATAAAACACACAATTAGGGTAAGGGGTTAGCATGTTAAGATACACTTCAGAGTTAGTGTTCGTACTAAATTATACAATTAGGGTTAGGGTCGATGAAATAACAAAATAAGTAGTAGTTAGTTCAAAAAATACATTTATGATAAGGGTTGGTACAAAAATGTACAATTAGGGTTAGGATTAGTGTAAAGCATATAATAAGGGTTAGGGTTAATATAAAACACACAGTTAGGGTTAGGGGTTAGCATATTAAGAAACACTTAGGGTTAGTGTTAGTACAAAATCATACAACTAGGGTTAGGGTCGATGAAAAAACAAAATAGAGGTAGAGGTTAATACAAAGAAATACAGTTCAGGTAAAGGATTAGTACAAATACGTACAATTAGGGTTATGGTTAGTGTAAAACATATAATTAGGGTAAAGTTTAATTTAAAACACCCAATTAGGGCTAGGGGTTAGCATGTGAAAATAACACTTAGGGTTATTGTTAGTACAAAATCATACAATTAGGGTTAGGGTTGATGAAAACACAAAATAAGTGGTAGGGGTTAGTTAAAAACATACATTTATGATGAGGGTTAGTACAAAAGCATACAAGTAGGGTTAGGGTTAGTGTAAAACATATTATTAGGGTTAGATTTAGTATAAAACACACAATTAGGGTTAGGGGTTAACATGTTTAGATACACTTAGGGTAAGTGTTTGTACAAAATCAAACAATTAGGGTTAGGGTCGATGAAAACACAAAATAAGTAGTAGTTAGTTCAAAAAATACATTTATGATAAGGGTTAGTACAAAAACGTACAATTAGGGTTAGTGTAAAACATATAATTAAGGTTAGGGTTAGCATAAAAAACACAGTTAGGGTTAGGGGTTAGCATTTTAAGAAACATTTAGGGTAAGTGTTAGTACAAAATCATACAATTAGGGTAAAGGTCGATGAAAAAACAAAATAAGGGGTAGGGGTTAGTACAAAGAGATATAGTTCAGGTCAAGGATTAGTACAAAATCGTACAATTAGGGATAGGGTTAGTGTAAAACATATAATTAGGGTGAAGTTTAATTTAAAACACACAATTAGGTCTAGGGGTTAGCATGTGAAAATAACACTTAGGGTTAGTGCTAGTACAAAATCATACAATTAGGGTTAGGGTCGATAAAAACACAAAATAAGTGGTAGGGGTAAGTTAAAAAAAAAAACATTTATGATAAGGGTAAGTACAAAAACGTACAATTAGAGTAAGGGTGAGTGTAAAACATATAATTAGGGTTAGGTTTAGAATAAAACACACAATTAGGGTGAGGGAATAGCATGTTAAGATACACTTAAGAGTTAGTGTTTATACTAAATCATACAATTAGGGTTAGGGTCGATGAAAACACAAAATAAGTAGTAGTTAGTTCAAAAAATACATTTATGATAAGGGTTAGTACAAAAATGTACAATTAGGGTTATGATAAGTGTAAAGCATATAATAAGGGTAAGGGTTAGTATAAAACACACAGTTAGGGTTTGGGGTTAGCATATTTAGAAACACTTAGGGTCAGTGTAAGTACAAAATCATACAACTAGGGTTAGGGTCGATGAAAAAACAAAATAGAGGTAGAGGTTAATACAAAGAAATACAGTTCAGGTAAAGGATTAGTACAAATACGTACAATTAGGGTTACGGTTAGTGTAAAACATATAATTAGGGTAAAGTTTAATTTAAAACACCCAATTAGGGCTAGGGGTTAGCATGTGAAAATAACACTTAGGGTTATTGTTAGTACAAAATCATACAATTAGGGTTAGGGTTGATGAAAACACAAAATAAGAGGTAGGGGTTAGTTAAAAGCATACATTTATGATAAGGGTTAGTACAAAAGCATACAAGTAGGGTTAGGGTTAGTGTAAAACATATTATTAGGGTTAGATTTAGTATAAAACACACAATTAGGGTTAGGGGTTAACATGTTTAGATACACTTAGGGTAAGTGTTTGTACAAAATCAAACAATTAGGGTTAGGGTCGATGAAAAAACAAAATAAGTAGTAGTTAGTTCAAAAAATACATTTATGATAAGGGTTAGTACAAAAACGTACAATTAGGGTTAGTGTAAAACATATAATTAAGGTTAGGGTTAACATAAAAAACACAGTTAGGGTTAGGGGTTAGCATTTTAAGAAACATTTAGGGTAAGTGTTAGTACAAAATCATACAATTAGGGTAAAGGTCGATGAAAAAACAAAATAAGGGGTAGGGGTTAGTACAAAGAGATATAGTTCAGGTCAAGGATTAGTACAAAATCGTACAATTAGGGTTAGGGTTAGTGTAAAACTTATAATTAGGGTGAAGTTTAATTTAAAACACCCAATTAGGGCTAGGGGTTAGCATGTGAAAATAACACTTAGGGTTAGTGCTAGTACAAAATCATACAATTAGGGTTAGGGTCGATGAAAACACAAAATAAGTGGTAGGGGTTAGTTAAAAAAAAACATTTATGATAAGGGTAAGTAGAAAAACGTACAATTAGAGTAAGGGTGAGTGTAAAACATATAATTAGGGTTAGGTTTAGAATAAAACACACAATTAGGGTGAGGGAATAGCATGTTAAGATACACTTAAGAGTTAGTGTTTATACTAAATCATACAATTAGGGTTAGGGTCGATGAAAACACAAAATAAGTAGTAGTTAGTTCAAAAAATACATTTATGATAAGGGTTAGTACAAAAATGTACAATTAGGGTTATGATAAGTGTAAAGCATATAATAAGGGTAAGGGTTAGTATAAAACACACAGTTAGGGTTTGGGGTTAGCATATTTAGAAACACTTAGGATCAGTGTAAGTACAAAATCATACAACTAGGGTTAGGGTCGATGAAAAAACAAAATAGAGGTAGAGGTTAATACAAAGAAATACAGTTCAGGTAAAGGATTAGTACAAATACGTACAATTAGGGTTACGGTTAGTGTAAAACATATAATTAGGGTAAAGTTTAATTTAAAACACCCAATTAGGGCTAGGGGTTAGCATGTGAAAATAACACTTAGGGTTATTGTTAGTACAAAATCATACAATTAGGGTTAGGGTTGATGAAAACACAAAATAAGTGGTAGGGGTTAGTTAAAAACATACATTTATGATAAGGGTTAGTACAAAAGCATACAAGTAGGGTTAGGGTTAGTGTAAAACATATTATTAGGGTTAGATTTAGTATAAAACACACAATTAGGGTTAGGGGTTAACATGTTTAGATACACTTAGGGTAAGTGTTTGTACAAAATCAAACAATTAGGGTTAGGGTCGATGAAAACACAAAATAAGTAGTAGTTAGTTCAAAAAATACATTTATGATAAGGGTTAGTACAAAAACGTACAATTAGGGTTAGTGTAAAACATATAATTAAGGTTAGGGTTAGCATAAAAAACACAGTTAGGGTTAGGGGTTAGCATTTTAAGAAACATTTAGGGTAAGTGTTAGTACAAAATCATACAATTAGGGTAAAGGTCGATGAAAAAACAAAATAAGGGGTAGGGGTTAGTACAAAGAGATATAGTTCAGGTCAAGGATTAGTACAAAATCGTACAATTAGGGATAGGGTTAGTGTAAAACATATAATTAGGGTGAAGTTTAATTTAAAACACCCAATTAGGGCTAGGGGTTAGCATGTGAAAATAACACTTAGGGTTAGTGCTAGTACAAAATCATACAATTAGGGTTAGGGTCGATGAAAACACAAAATAAGTGGTAGGGGTTAGTTAAAAAAAAACATTTATGATAAGGGTAAGTAGAAAAACGTACAATTAGAGTAAGGGTGAGTGTAAAACATATAATTAGGGTTAGGTTTAGAATAAAACACACAATTAGGGTGAGGGAATAGCATGTTAAGATACACTTAAGAGTTAGTGTTTATACTAAATCATACAATTAGGGTTAGGGTCGATGAAAACACAAAATAAGTAGTAGTTAGTTCAAAAAATGCATTTATGATAAGGGTTAGTACAAAAATGTACAATTAGGGTTATGATAAGTGTAAAGCATATAATAAGGGTAAGGGTTAGTATAAAACACACAGTTAGGGTTTGGGGTTAGCATATTTAGAAACACTTAGGGTCAGTGTAAGTACAAAAACATACAACTAGGGTTAGGGTCGATGAAAAAACAAAATAGAGGTAGAGGTTAATACAACGAAATACAGTTCAGGTAAAGGATTAGTACAAATACGTACAAGTAGGGTTACGGTTAGTGTAAAACATATAATTAGGGTAAAGTTTAATTTAAAACACCCAATTAGGGCTAGGGGTTAGCATGTGAAAATAACACTTAGGGTTATTGTTAGTACAAAATCATACAATTAGGGTTAGGGTTGATGAAAACACAAAATAAGTGGTAGGGGTTAGTTAAAAGCATACATTTATGATAAGGGTTAGTACAAAATCATACAAGTAGGGTTAGGGTTAGTGTAAAACATATTATTAGGGTTAGATTTAGTATAAAACACACAATTAGGGTTAGGGGTTAACATGTTTAGATACACTTAGGGTAAGTGTTTGTACAAAATCAAACAATTAGGGTTAGGGTCGATGAAAACACAAAATAAGTAGTAGTTAGTTCAAAAAATACATTTATGATAAGGGTTAGTACAAAAACGTACAATTAGGGTTAGTGTAAAACATATAATTAAGGTTAGGGTTAGCATAAAAAACACAGTTATGGTTAGGGGTTAGCATTTTAAGAAACATTTAGGGTAAGTGTTAGTACAAAATCATACAATTAGGGTAAAGGTCGATGAAAAAAGAAAATAAGGGGTAGGGGTTAGTACAAAGAGATATAGTTCAGGTCAAGGATTAGTACAAAATCGTACAATTAGGGTTAGGGTTAGTGTAAAACATATAATTAGGGTGAAGTTTAATTTAAAACACCCAATTAGGGCTAGGGTTTAGCATGTGAAAATAACACTTAGGGTTAGTGCTAGTACAAAATCATACAATTAGGGTTAGGGTCGATGAAAACACAAAATAAGTGGTAGGGGTTAGTTAAAAAAAACATTTATGATAAGGGTAAGTACAAAAACGTACAATTAGAGTAAGGGTGAGTGTAAAACATATAATTAGGGTTAGGTTTAGAATAAAACACACAATTAGGGTGAGGGAATAGCATGTTAAGATACACTTAAGAGTTAGTGTTTATACTAAATCATACAATTAGGGTTAGGGTCGATGAAAACACAAAATAAGTAGTAGTTAGTTCAAAAAATACATTTATGATAAGGGTTAGTACAAAAATGTACAATTAGGGTTATGATAAGTGTAAAGCATATAATAAGGGTAAGGGTTAGTATAAAACACACAGTTAGGGTTTGGGGTTAGCATATTTAGAAACACTTAGGGTCAGTGTAAGTACAAAATCATACAACTAGGGTTAGGGTCTATGAAAAAACAAAATAAGGGGTAGAGGTTAGTACAAAGAAATAAAGTTCAGGAAAAGAATTAGTACAAATACGTACAATTAGGGTTAGGGTTAGTGAAAAACATATAATTAGGGTAAAGTTTAATTTAAAACACACAATTAGGGCTATGGGTTGGCATGTGGAAATACACTTAGGGTTAGCCTTAGTACAAAATCATACAATTAGGGTTAGTGTCGATGAAAAAACAAAATCAGGGGTAGGGGTTAGTACAAAAAGATACAGTTTAGGTAAAGGATTAGTACAAAAACGTACAATTAGGGTTAGGGTTAGTGTAAAACATATAATTAGAGTTAGGTTTGAGTATAAAACACACAATTAGGGTTAGGGGTTAGCATGTTAAGAAACACTTAGGGTTAGTGTTAGAACAAAATCATACAATTAAGGTTAGGGTCGATGAAAACACAAAATAACTGGTAGGGGTTAGTTAAAAAAAAATACATCTATGATAAGGGTTAGTACAATAACGTACAATTAGGGTTAGGGTTATCGTAAAACATATAATTAGGGTTAGGGTTAGTATAAGACACACAGTTAGGGTTAAGGTTAGCATATTTAGAAACACTTAGGGTCAGTGTAAGTACAAAATCATACAACTAGGGTTAGGGTCTATGAAAAAATAAAATAGAGGTAGAGGTTAATACAAAGAAATACAGTTCAGGTAAAGGATTAGTACAAATACGTACAATTAGGGTTACGGTTAGTGTAAAACATATAATTAGGGTAAAGTTTAATTTAAAACACCCAATTAGGGCTAGGGGTTAGCATGTGAAAATAACACTTAGGGTTATTGTTAGTACAAAATCATACAATTAGGGTTAGGGTTGATGAGAACACAAAATAAGAGGTAGGGGTTAGTTAAAAGCATACATTTATGATAAGGGTTAGTACAAAAGCATACAAGTAGGGTTAGGGTTAGTGTAAAACATATTATTAGGGTTAGATTTAGTATAAAACACACAATTAGGGTTAGGGGTTAACATGTTTAGATACACTTAGGGTAAGTGTTAGTACAAAATCAAACAATTAGGGTTAGGGTCGATGAAAACACAAAATAAGTAGTAGTTAGTTCAAAAAATACATTTATGATAAGGGTTAGTACAAAAACGTACAATTAGGGTTAGTGTAAAACATATAATTAAGGTTAGGGTTAGCATAAAAAACAGTTAGGGTTAGGGGTTAGCATTTTAAGAAACATTTAGGGTAAGTGTTAGTACAAAATCATACAATTAGGGTAAAGGTCGATGAAAAAACAAAATAAGGGGTAGGGGTTAGTACAAAGAGATATAGTTCAGGTCAAGGATTAGTACAAAATCGTACAATTAGGGTTAGGGTTAGTGTAAAACTTATAATTAGGGTGAAGTTTAATTTAAAACACCCAATTAGGGCTAGGGGTTAGCATGTGAAAATAACACTTAGGGTTAGTGCTAGTACAAAATCATACAATTAGGGTTAGGGTCGATGAAAACACAAAATAAGTGGTAGGGGTTAGTTAAAAAAAACATTTATGATAAGGGTAAGTACAAAAACGTACAATTAGAGTAAGGGTGAGTGTAAAACATATAATTAGGGTTAGGTTTAGAATAAAACACACAATTAGGGTGAGGGAATAGCATGTTAAGATACACTTAAGAGTTAGTGTTTATACTAAATCATACAATTAGGGTTAGGGTCGATGAAAACACAAAATAAGTAGTAGTTAGTTCAAAAAATACATTTATGATAAGGGTTAGTACAAAAATGTACAATTAGGGTTATGATAAGTGTAAAGCATATAATAAGGGTAAGGGTTAGTATAAAACACACAGTTAGGGTTTGGGGTTAGCATATTTAGAAACACTTAGGGTCAGTGTAAGTACAAAATCATACAACTAGGGTTAGGGTCGATGAAAAAACAAAATAGAGGTAGAGGTTAATACAAAGCAATACAGTTCAGGTAAAGGATTAGTACAAATACGTACAAGTAGGGTTACGGTTAGTGTAAAACATATAATTAGGGTAAAGTTTAATTTAAAACACCCAATTAGGGCTAGGGGTTAGCATGTGAAAATAACACTTAGGGTTATTGTTAGTACAAAATCATACAATTAGGGTTAGGGTTGATGAAAACACAAAATAAGTTGTAGGGGTTAGTTAAAAGCATACATTTATGATAAGGGTTAGTACAAAATCATACAAGTAGGGTTAGGGTTAGTGTAAAACATATTATTAGGGTTAGATTTAGTATAAAACACACAATTAGGGTTAGGGGTTAACATGTTTAGATACACTTAGGGTAAGTGTTTGTACAAAATCAAACAATTAGGGTTAGGGTCGATGAAAACACAAAATAAGTAGTAGTTAGTTCAAAAAATACATTATGATAAGGGTTAGTACAAAAACGTACAATTAGGGTTAGTGTAAAACATATAATTAAGGTTAGGGTTAGCATAAAAAACACAGTTAGGGTTAGGGGTTAGCATTTTAAGAAACATTTAGGGTAAGTGTTAGTACAAAATCATACAATTAGGGTAAAGGTCGATGAAAAAACAAAATAAGGGGTAGGGGTTAGTACAAAGAGATATAGTTCAGGTCAAGGATTAGTACAAAATCGTACAATTAGGGTTAGGGTTAGTGTAAAACATATAATTAGGGTGAAGTTTAATTTAAAACACCCAATTAGGGCTAGGGTTTAGCATGTGAAAATAACACTTAGGGTTAGTGCTAGTACAAAATCATACAATCAGGGTTAGGGTCGATGAAAACACAAAATAAGTGGTAGGGGTTAGTTAAAAAAAACATTTATGATAAGGGTAAGTACAAAAACGTACAATTAGAGTAAGGGTGAGTGTAAAACATATAATTAGGGTTAGGTTTAGAATAAAACACACAATTAGGGTGAGGGAATAGCATGTTAAGATACACTTAAGAGTTAGTGTTTATACTAAATCATACAATTAGGGTTAGGGTCGATGAAAACACAAAATAAGTAGTAGTTAGTTCAAAAAATACATTTATGATAAGGGTTAGTACAAAAATGTACAATTAGGGTTATGATAAGTGTAAAGCATATAATAAGGGTAAGGGTTAGTATAAAACACACAGTTAGGGTTTGGGGTTAGCATATTTAGAAACACTTAGGGTCAGTGTAAGTACAAAATCATACAACTAGGGTTAGGGTCGATGAAAAAACAAAATAAGGGGTAGAGGTTAGTACAAAGAAATAAAGTTCAGGAAAAGAATTAGTACAAATACGTACAATTAGGGTAAGGGTTAGTGTAAAACATATAATTAGGGTAAAGTTTAATTTAAAACACACAATTAGGGCTAGGGGTTGGCATGTGGAAATACACTTAGGGTTAGCCTTAGTACAAAATCATACAATTAGGGTTAGTGTCGATGAAAAAACAAAATCAGGGGTAGGGGTTAGTACAAAAAGATACAGTATAGGTAAAGGATTAGTACAAAAACGTACAATTAGGGTTAGGGTTAGTGTAAAACATATAATTAGAGTTAGGTTTGAGTATAAAACACACAATTAGGGTTAGGGGTTAGCATGTTAAGAAACACTTAGGGTTAGTGTTAGAACAAAATCATACAATTAAGGTTAGGGTCGATGAAAACACAAAATAACTGGTAGGGGTTAGTTAAAAAAAATACATCTATGATAAGGGTTAGTACAATAACGTACAATTAGGGTTAGGGTTATCGTAAAACATATAATTAGGGTTAGGGTTAGTATAAGACACACAGTTAGGGTTAAGGTTAGCATATTAAGAAACACTTAGGGTTAGTGTTAGAACAAAATCATAAAATTAGGGTTAGGGTCGATGTAAACACAAAATAAGTAGTAGTTAGTTAAAAAAATACATTAATGATAAGGGTTAGTACAAAAACGTACAATTAGGGTAAGGGTTAGTGTAAAACATATAATTAGAGTTAAGTTTAAGAATAAAACACACAATTAGGGTTAGGGGTTAGCATGTTATGAAACACTTAGGGTAAGTGTTAGTACAAAATCATACAATAAGGGTTAGGGTCGATGAAAACTCAAAATAAGTAGTAGTTAGTTCAAAAAATACATTTATGATAAGGGTTACTACAAAAACGTACAATTAGAGTTAGGGTTAGTGTAAAACATATAATTAAGGTTAGGGTTAGCATAAAAACACAGTTAGGGTTAGGGGTTAGCATTTTAAGAAACACTTAGGGTAAGTGTTAGTACAAAATCATACAATTAGGGTAAAGGTCGAAGAAAAAACAAAATAAGGGGTAGGGGTTAGTACAAAGAGATATAGTTCAGGTAAAGGATTAGTACAAATACGTACAATTAGGGTTAGGGTTAGTGTAAATCACATAATTAGAGTTAGGTTTAAGTATATGACACAAAGTTAGGGTTAGGGGTTAGCATACTAAGATAACTTAGGATAAGTGTTTGTACAAAATCATACAATTAGGATTATGGTCGATGAATGCACAAAATAAGTAATGGTTAGTTCAAAAATACATTTATGATAATGGTTAGTACAATAACGTACAATAAGGGTTAGGGTTAGTGGAAAACATATAATTAGGGTAAGGTTTAGTATACAACACATAATTAGGGTTAGGGGTTAGCATATTAAGAAACCCTTAGGGTAAGTGTTAGTACAAAATCATACAATTTGGGTTAGGGTCGATGATAAAACAAAATAAGGGGTAGGAGTTAGTACAAAGAGATATAGTTCAGGTAAAGGATTAGTACAAATACGTACAATTAGGGTTAGGGTTAGTGTAAAACATATAATTAGAGTTAGGTTTGAGTATAAAACACACAATTAGGGTTAGGGGTTAGCATGTTAAGAAACACTTAGGGTTAGTGTTAGAACAAAATCATACAATTAAGGTTAGGGTCGATGAAAACACAAAATAACTGGTAGGGGTTAGTTTAAAAAAAAATACATCTATGATAAGGGTTAGTACAATAACGTACAATTAGGGTTAGGGTTATCGTAAAACATATAATTAGGGTTAGGGTTAGTATAAGACACACAGTTAGGGTTAAGGTTAGCATATTAAGAAACACTTAGGGTTAGTGTTAGAACAAAATCATAAAATTAGGGTTAGGGTCGATGAAAACACAAAATAAGTAGTAGTTAGTTAAAAAAATACATTAATGATAAGGGTTAGTACAAAAACGTACAATAAGGGTAAGGGTTAGTGTAAAACAAATAATTAGGGTTAGGGTTAGTATAAACACAGTTAGGGTTAGGGGTTAGCATATTAAGAAACACTTAGGGTTAGTGTTAAATCAAAATTATACAGTTAAGGTTAGGGTCGATGATAAAAATACACTTAGGGTAAGGGATAGTACAAAATCATACAATTAGGGTTAGGGTTAGTATAAATCATATAATTAGAGTTAGGTTTAAGCATATGACACAAAGTTAGGGTTAGGGGTTAGCATACTAAGATACACTTAGGATAAGTGTTAGTACAAAATCATACAATTAGGATTATGGTCGATGAAAGCACAAAATAAGTTATGGTTAGTTCAAAAAATACATTTATGATAATGGTTAGTACAATAACGTACAATAAGGGTTAGGGTTAGTGGAAAACATATAATTAGGGTAAGGTTTAGTATACAACACATAATTAGGGTTAGGGGTTAGCATATTAAGAAACCCTTAGGGTAAGTGTTAGTACCAAATCATACAATTTGGGTTAGGGTCGATGATAAAACAAAATAAGGGGTAGGAGTTAGTACAAAGAGATATAGTTCAGGTAAAGGATTAGTACAAATACGTACAATTAGGGTTAGGGTTAGTGTAAAACATATAATTAGAGTTAAGTTCAAGTATAAAAAACACAATTAGGGTTAGGGGTTAGCATGTTAAGAAATACTTAGGGTTAGTGTTAGTACAAAATCATACAATTCGGGTTAGGGTCGATGAAAACATAAAATAATTGGTAGGGGTTAGTTAAAAAAATACATTTATGATAAGGGTTTCTACAAAAACGAACAATTAGGGTAAGGGTTAGTGTAAAACAAATAATTAGGGTTAGGGTTAGTATAAACACAGTTAGGGTTAGGGGTTAGCATATTAAGAAACACTTAGGGTTAGTGTTAAATCAAAATTATACAGTTAAGGTTAGGGTCGATGATAAAAATACACTTAGGGTAAGGGATAGTACAAAATCATACAATTAGGGTTAGGGTTAGTATAAATCATATAATTAGAGTTAGGTTTAAGCATATGACACAAAGTTAGGGTTAGGGGTTAGCATACTAAGATACACTTAGGATAAGTGTTAGTACAAAATCATACAATTAGGATTATGGTCGATGAAGGCACAAAATAAGTTATGGTTAGTTCAAAAAATACATTTATGATAATGGTTAGTACAATAACGTATAAAAAGGGTTAGGGTTAGTGGAAAACATATAATTAGGGTAAGGTTTAGTATACAACACATAATTAGGGTTAGGGGTTAGCATATTAAGAAACCCTTAGGGTAAGTGTTAGTACCAAATCATACAATTTGGGTTAGGGTCGATGATAAAACAAAATAAGGGGTAGGAGTTAGTACAAAGAGATATAGTTCAGGTAAAGGATTAGTACAAATACGTACAATTAGGGTTAGGGTTAGTGTAAAACATATAATTAGAGTTAAGTTCAAGTATAAAAAACACAATTAGGGTTAGGGGTTAGCATGTTAAGAAATACTTAGGGTTAGTGTTAGTACAAAATCATACAATTCGGGTTAGGGTCGATGAAAACATAAAATGATTGGTAGGGGTTAGTTAAAAAAATACATTTATGATAAGGGTTTCTACAAAAACGAACAATTAGGGTAAGGGTTAGTGTAAAACAAATAATTAGGGTTAGGGTTAGTATAAACACAGTTAGGGTTAGGGGTTAGCATATTAAGAAACACTTAGGGTTAGTGTTAAATCAAAATTATACAGTTAAGGTTAGGGTCGATGATAAAAATACACTTAGGGTAAGGGATAGTACAAAATCATACAATTAGGGTTATTGTCGATAAAAAAACAAAATCAGGGGTAGGGGTTAGTACAAAAAGATACAGTTTAGGTAAAGGATTAGTACAAAAACGTACAATTAGGGTTAGGGTTAGTGTAAAACATATATTTAGAGTAAGGTTTGAGTATAAAACACACAATTAGGGTTAGGGGTTAGCATGTTAAGAAACACTTAGGGTTAGTGTTAGTACAAAATCATACAATTAAGGTTAGGGTCGATGAAAACACAAAATAACTCGTAGGGGTTAGTTAACAAAATACATTTATGACAAGGGTTAGTACAAATACGTACAATTAGGGTTAGGGTTAGTGTCAAACATATAATAAGAGTTAAGTTAAAGTATAAAACACACAATAAGGGTTGGGGGTTAGCATGTTAAGAAACACTTAGGGTTAGTGTTAGTACAAAATCATACAATTCGGGTTAGGGTCGATTAAAACATAAAATAAGTGGTAGGGGTTAGTTAAAAAAATACATTTATGATAAGGGTTACTACAAAAACGTACAATTAGGGTTAGGGTTAGTGAAAACATATAATTAGGGCTAGGGTTAGTATAAAACACACAGTTAGGGTTAGGGATTAGAATATTAAGATATATTTAGGGTTATGGTTAGTACAAAATCATACAATTAGGGTTACGGTCGATGAAATCACAAAATAAGTAGTAGTTAGTTCAAAAAATACATTTATGATAAGGGTAAGTACAAAAACGTACAATTAGGGTAAGGGTTAGTGTAAAGCATATAATTAGGATTAGGTTTAGTATAAACCACACAATTAGGGTTAGTGGTTAACACGTTAGATACACTTAGGGTTAGTGTTTGTACAAAATCATACAATAAGGGTTAGGGTCGATGAAAACACAAAATAAGTAGTAGTTAGTTCAAAAAATACATTTATGATAAAGGTTGGTACAAAAATGTACAATTAGGGTTATGATAAGTGTATAGCATATAATAAGGGTTAGGGTTAGTATAAAACACATAGTAAGGGTTTGGGGTTAGCATATTTAGAAACACTTAGGGTTAGTGTAAGTACAAAATCATACAACTAGGGTTAGGGTCGATGAAAAAACAAAATAAGGGGTAGAGGTTAGTACAATGAAATAAAGTTCAGGAAAAGAATTAGTACAAATACGTACAATTAGGATTAGGGTTAGTGTAAAACATATAATTATGGTAAAGTTTAATTTAAAACACACAATTAGGGCTAGGGGTTAGCATGTGAAAATGAACTTAGGGTAAGGGTTAGTACAAAATCATACAATTAGTGTTATTGTCGATAAAAAAACAAAATCAGGGGTAGGGGTTAGTACAAAAAGATACAGTTTAGGTAAAGGATTAGTACAAAAACGTACAATTAGGGTTAGGGTTAGTGTAAAACATATATTTAGAGTTAGGTTTGAGTATAAAACACACAATTAGGGTTAGGGGTTAGCATGTTAAGAAACACTTAGGGTTAGTGTTAGTACAAAATCATACAATTAAGGTTAGGGTCGATGAAAATACAAAATAACTGGTAGGGGTTAGTTAACAAAATACATTTATGATAAGGGTTAGTACAAATACGTACAATTAGGGTTAGGGTTAGTGTAAAACATATAATTACAGTTAAGTTCAAGTATAAAAAACACAATTAGGGTTAGGGGTTAGCATGTTAAGAAATACTTAGGGTTAGTGTTAGTACAAAATCATACAATTCGGGTTAGGGTCGATGAAAACATAAAATAATTGGTAGGGGTTAGTTAAAAAAATACATTTATGATAAGGGTTACTACAAAAACGTACAATTAGGGTAAGGGTTAGTGTAAAACAAATAATAAGGGTTAGGGTTAGTATAAACACAGTTAGGGTTAGGGGTTAGCATATTAAGAAACACTTAGGGTTAGTGTTAAAACAAAATTATACAGTTATGGTTAGGGTCGATGAAAAAACAACATAAGGTGTAGGGGTTTGTACAAAAAGATATAGTTCAGGTAAAGGATTAGTACAAAAACGTACAATTAGGGTTAGGGTTAGTGTAAATCATATAATTAGCGTTAGGTTTAAGTAAAAAACACACAATTACGGTTAGGGGTTAGCATGTTAAGAAACACTTAGGGTTAGTGTTAGGACAAAATCAACAAATTAGGGTTACGGTCGATGAAAACACAAAATAAGTAGAAGTTAGTTCAAAAAATACATTTATGATAAGGGTTAGTACAAAAACGTACATTTAGGGTTAGAGTTGGTGCAAAACATATAATTAGGGTTATGTTTAGTATAAAACACACAATTAGGGTTAGGGGTTAGCATGCTAAGATACACTTAGGGTTAGTCTTTGTACACAATCATACAATTAGGGTCAGGGTCGATGAAAACACAAAATCAGTAGTAGTTAAAAAAATGCATTTATGATAAGGGTTAGTACAGAAACGTACAATTAGGGTTAGGGTTAGTGTAAAACATACAATTAGGGTGAGGGTGAGTAAAAAAACACAGTTAGGGTTAGGGGTTAGCATATTAAGAAACCCTTAGGGTAAGTGTTAGTACAAAATCATACAATTTGGGTAAGGGTCGATGATAAAACAAAATAAGGGGTAGGAGTTAGTACAAAGAGATATAGTTCAGGTAAAGGATTAGTACAAATACGTACAATTAGTGTTAGGGTTAGTGTAAAACATATAATTAGAGTTAAGTTCAAGTATAAAAAACACAAGTAGGGTTATGGGTTAGCATGTTAAGAAATACTTAGAATTAGTGTTAGTACAAAATCATACAATTCGGGTTAGGGTCGATGAAAACATAAAATAATTGGTAGGGGTTAGTTAAAAAATACATTTATGATAAGGGTTACTACAAAAACGTACAATTAGGGTAAGGGTTAGTGTAAAACAAATAATTAGGGTTAGGGTTAGTATAAACACAGTTAGGGTTAGGGGTTAGCATATTAAGAAACACTTAGGGTTAGTGTTAAAACAAAATTATACAGTTAAGGTTAGGGTCGATGATAAAACAAAATAAGGGGTATGGGTTCGTACAAAGAGATACAGTTCAGGGAAAGGATTAGTACAAAGACTTACAATTAGAGTAAGGGTTAGTGTAAACATATAATTAGAGTTAGGTTTAGTATAAAACACACAGTTAGGGTTAGGTTTAGCATAAAACACACAATTAGGGTTAGGGGTTATCATGTTAGGATACACTTAGGGTTAAGGTTAGTACAAAATCATACAATTAGGGTTATGGTCGATGTAAACACAAAATAAATGGTAGGGTTAGTTAAAAAAATACATTTATGTTATGGGTTAGTACAAAAACGTACAATTAGGGTTAGGGTTAGTGAAAAACATATAATTAGGGTTATGTTTAAGTGTAGAACACACAATTAGGGTTAGGGGTTAGCATGTTAAGATACACTTAGGGTTAGTGTTAGTACAAAATCATACAATTAGGGTTATGGTCGATGTAAACACAAAATAAAAGGTAGGGTTAGTTAAAAAAATACATTTATGTTAAGGGTTAGTACAAAAACGTACTATTAGGGTTAGGATTAGTGTAAAACATATAATAAGGGTTAGGATAAGTATAAAACATCCAGTTAGGGTTAGCATGTTAAGAAACACTTAGGGTAAGTGTTAGTGCGAAATCATACAACTAGGGTTAGGGTCGATGAAAAAACAAAATAAGCGGTAGAGATTAGTACAGAGAAATACAGTTCAGGTAAAGGATTAGTACAAAAACGTAGAATTAGGGATAGGGTTAGTGTAAAACATATAATTAGGGTAAAGTTTAGTATAAAACACACAATTAGGGTTAGGGGTTAGCATGTGAAAATACACTTAGGGTTAAGGTTAGTACAAAAGCATACAATTAGGGTTATTGTCGATGAAAAAACAAAATAAGGGGTAGGGGTTAGTACAAAGAGATATAGTTCAGGTAAAGGATTAGTACAAATACGTACAATTAGGGTTAGGGTTAATGTAAAACATATAATTAGAGTTAAGTTAAAGTATAAAACACACAATAAGGGTTAGGGTATAGCATGTTAAGAAACACTTAGGGTTAGTGTTAGTACAAAATCATACAATTCGGGTTAGGGTCGATTAAAACATAAAATAAGTGGTAGGGGATAGTTAAAAAAATACATTTATGTTAAGGGTTACTACAAAAACGTACAATTAGGGTTAGGGTTAGTGTAAAACATATAATTAGAGTTAAGTTCAAGTATAAAAACACAATTAGGGTTAGGGGTTAGCATGTTAAGATACACTTCAGAGTTAGTGTTTGTACTAAATCATACAATTAGGGTTAGGGTCGATGAAAACACAAAATAAGTAGTAGTTAGTTCAAAAAATACATTTATGATAAAGGTTGGTACAAAAATGTACAATTAGGGTTATGATAAGTGTATAGCATATAATAAGGGTTAGGGTTAGTATAAAACACACAGTTAGGGTTTGGGGTTAGCATATTTAGAAACACTTAGGGTTAGTGTAAGTACAAAATCATACAACTAGGGTTAGGGTCGATGAAAAAACAAAATAAGGGGTAGAGGTTAGTACAAAGAAATAAAGTTCAGGAAAAGAATTAGTACAAATACGTACAATTAGGGTTAGGGTTAGTGTAAAACATATATTTAGAGTTAGGTTTGAGTATAAAACACACAATTAGGGTTAGGGGTTAGCATGTTAAGAAACACTTAGGGTTAGTGTTAGTACAAAATCATACAATTAAGGTTAGGGTCGATGAAAACACAAAATAACTGGTAGGGGTTAGTTAACAAAATACATTTATGATAAGGGTTAGTACAAATACGTACAATTAGGGTTAGGGTTAGTGTAAAACATATAATTAGAGTTAAGTTCAAGTATAAAAAACACAATTAGGGTTAGGGGTTAGCATGTTAAGAAATACTTAGGGTTAGTGTTAGTACAAAATCATACAATTAAGGTTAGGGTCGATGAAAACACAAAATAACTGGTAGGGGTTAGTTAACAAAATACATTTATGATAAGGGTTACTACAAAAACGTACAATTAGGGTAAGGGTTAGTGTAAAACAAATAATTAGGGTTAGGGTTAGTATAAACACAGTTAGGGTTAGGGGTTAGCATATTAAGAAACACTTAGGGTTAGTGTTAAAACAAAATTATACAGTTAAGGTTAGGGTCGATGATAAAACAAAATAAGGGGTATGGGTTCGTACAAAGAGATACAGTTCAGGTAAAGGATTAGTACAAAGACTTACAATTAGAGTAAGGGTTAGTGTAAACATATAATTAGAGTTAGGTTTAGTATAAAACACACAGTTAGGGTTAGGTTTAACATAAAACACACAATTAGGGTTAGGGGTTATCATGTTAGGATACACTTAGGGTTAAGGTTAGAACAAAATCAAACAATTAAGGTTAGGGTCGATCAAAAAACAAAATAAGGGGTAGGAGTTAGTACAAAGAGATGCAGTTCAGGTAAAGGATTAGTACAAAAGCATACAATTAGGGTTAGGGTTAGTGAAAAACATATAATTAGGGTTATGTTTAAGTGTAGAACACACAATTAGGGTTAGGGGTTAGCATGTTAAGATACACTTAGGGTTAGTGTTAGTACAAAATCATACAATTAGGGTTATGGTCGATGTAAACACAAAATAAATGGTACGGTTAGTTAAAAAAAAATACATTTATGTTAAGGGTTAGTACAAAAACGTACTATTAGGGTTAGGATTAGTGTAAAACATATAATAAGGGTTAGGATAAGTATAAAACACACAGTTAGGGTTAGCATATTAAGAAACACTTAGGGTAAGTGTTAGTGCGAAATCATACAACTAGGGTTAGGGTCGATGAAAAAACAAAATAAGGGGTAGAGATTAGTACAAATAAATACAGTTCAGGTAAAGGATTAGTACAAAAACGTAGAATTAGGGTTAGGGTTAGTGTAAAACATATAATTAGGGTAAAGTTTAGTATAAAACACACAATTAGGGTTAGGGGTTAGCATGTGAAAATACACTTAGGGTTAAGGTTAGTACAAAAGCATACAATTAGGGTTAGGGTCGATGAAAAAACAAAATAAGGGGTAGGGGTTAGTACAAAGAGATATAGTTCCGGTAAAGGATTAGTACAAATACGTACAATTAGGGTTAGGGTTAATGTAAAACATATAATTAGAGTTAAGTTAAAGTATAAAACACACAATAAGGGTTAGGGTATAGCATGTTAAGAAACACTTAGGGTTAGTGTTAGTACAAAATCATACAATTCGGTTTAGGGTCGATTAAAACATAAAATAAGTGGTAGGGGTTAGTTAAAAAAATACATTTATGTTAAGGGTTACTACAAAAACGTACAATTAGGGTTAGGGTTAGTATAAAACATATAATTAGGGCTAGGGTTAGTATAAAATACACAGTTAGGGTTAGGGGTTAGCATATTAAGAAACACTTAGGGTTAGTGTTAGTACAAAATCATACAATTAGGGTTAGGGTCGATCAAAAACCAAAATAAGGGGTAGGAGTTAGTACAAAGAGATACAGTTCAGGTAAAGGATTAGTACAAAAACGTACAATTAGGGTTAGTGAAAAACATATAATTAGGGTTATGTTTAAGTGTAGAACACACAATGAGGGTAAGGGGTTAGCATGTTAAGATACACTTAGGGTTAGTGTTAGTACAAAATCATACAATTAGGGTTATGGTCGATGTAAACACAAAATAAATGGTACGGTTAGTTAAAAAAATACATTTATGTTAAGGGTTAGTACAAAAACGTACTATTAGGGTTAGGATTAGTGTAAAACATATAATAAGGGTTAGGATAAGTATAAAACACACAGTTAGGGTTAGCATATTAAGAAACACTTAGGGTAAGTGTTAGTGCGAAATCATACAACTAGGGTTAGGGTCGATGAAAAAACAAAATAAGGGGTAGAGGTTAATACAAAGAGATAAAATTTAGGAAAAGAATTAGTACAAATACGTACAATTAGGGTTAGGGTTAGTTTTAAACATATAATTATGGTAAAGTTTAATTTAAAACACACAATTAGGGCTAGGGGTTAGGATGTGCAAATACACTTAGGGTAAGGGCTAGTACAAAATCATACAATTAGGGTTATTGTCGATAAAAAAACAAAATCAGGGGTAGGGGTTAGTACAAAAAGATACAGTTTAGGTAAAGGATTAGTACAAAAACGTACAATTAGGGTTAGGGTTAGTGTAAAACATATATTTAGAGTTAGGTTTGAGTATAAAACACACAATTAGGGTTAGGGGTTAGCATGTTAAGAAACACTTAGGGTTAGTGTTAGTACAAAATCATACAATTAAGGTTAGGGTCGATGAAAACACAAAATAACTGGTAGGGGTTAGTTAACAAAATACATTTATGATAAGAGTTAGTACAAATACGTACAATTAGGGTTAGGGTTAGTGTAAAACATATAATTAGAGTTAAGTTCAAGTATAAAACACACAATAAGGGTTAGGGTATAGCATGTTAAGAAACACTTAGGGTTAGTGTTCGTACAAAATCATACAATTCGGGTTAGGGTCGATTAAAACATAAAATAAGTGGTAGGGGTTAGTTAAAAAAATACATTTATGTTAAGGGTTACTACAAAAACGTACAATTAGGGTTTGGGTTAGTATAAAACATATAATTAGGGCTAGGGTTAGTATAAAATACACAGTTAGGGTTAGGGGTTAGCATATTAAGAAACACTTAGGGTTAGTGTTAGTACAAAATCATACAATTAGGGTTAGGGTCGATGAAAAAACAACATAAAGGGTAGGGGTTAGTACAAAGAGATATAGTTCAGGTAAAGGATTAGTACAAATACGTATCATTAGGGTAAGGGTTAGTGTAAAACATATTATTAGGGTTAGGTTTAGTATAAAACACACAATTAGGGTTAGGGGTTAACATGTTAAGATACACTTAGGGTTAGTGTTTGTACAAAATCATACAATAAGGGTAAGGGTCGATGAAAACACACAATAAGTAGTAGTTAGTTCAAAAAATACATTTATGATAAGGGTTATTACAAAAACGTACAATTAGGGTTAAGTTAGTGTAAAACATATAATTAGGTTTAGGTTTACTATAAAATTAACAATTAGGGTTAGGGGTTAGCATGGTAAGATACACTTAGAGTTAGTGTTTGTACAAAATCATACAATTAGGGTAAGGGTCGATGAAAACTCAAAATCAGGGGTAGGGGTTAATACAAAGAGATACAGTACAGGTAAAGGATTAGTACAAAAACGTACAATTAGGGTTAGGGTTAGTGTATATCATATAGTTAGAGTTAGGTTTAAGTATAAAACACACAATCAGGGTTAGGGGTTAGCATGTTAAGAAACACTTAGGGTTAGTGTTAGTACAAAATCATAAAATTAGGGTTAGGGTCGATGAAAACACAAAATAAGTAGTAGTTAGTTAAAAAAATACATTTATGATAAGGATTAGGTCAAATACGTACAATTAGGGTTAGGGTTAGTGTAAAACATATAATTAGAGTTAAGTTAAAGTATAAAACACACAATAAGGGTTGGGGGTTAGCATGTTAAGAAACACTTAGGGTTAGTGTTAGTACAAAATCATACAATTCGGGTTAGGGTCGATTAAAACATAAAATAAGTGGTAGGGGTTAGTACAAAGAGATATAGTTCAGGTAAAAGATTAGTACAAATACGAACAATTAGGGTTAGGGTTAATGTAAAACATATAATTAGAGTTAAGTTAAAGTATAAAACACACAATAAGGGTTAGGGTATAGCATGTTAAGAAACACTTAGGGTTAGTGTTAGTACAAAATCATACAATTCGGGTTAGGGTCGAATAAAACATAAAATAGGTGGTAGGGGTTAGTTAAAAATACATTTATGTTAAGGGTTACTACAAAAACGTACAATTAGGGTTAGGGTTAGTATAAAACATATAATTAGGGCTAGGGTTAGTATAAAACACACAGTTAGGGTTAGGGGTTAGCATATTAAGAAACACTTAGGGTTAGTGTTAGTACAAAATCATTCAATTAGGGTTACGGTCGATGAAAAAACAACAAAAGGGGTAGGGGTTAGTACAAAGAGATATAGTTCAGGTAAAGGATTAGTACAAATACGTACCATTAGGGTAAGGGTTAGTGTAAAACATATTATTAGGGTTAGGTTTAGTATAAAACACACAATTAAGGTTAGGGGTTAGCATGGTAAGATACACTTAGACTTAGTGTTTGTACAAAATCATACAATTAGGGTAAGGGTCGATGAAAACACAAAATCAGGGGTAGGGGTTAATACAAAGAGATACAGTACAGGTAAAGGATTAGTACAAAAACGTACAATTAGGGTTAGGGTTAGTGTAAATCATATAGTTAGAGTTAGGTTTAAGTATAAAACACACAATCAGGGTTAGGGGTTAGCATGTTAAGAAACACTTAGGGTTAGTGTTAGTACAAAATCATACAATTAGGGTTATGGTCGATGTAAACACAAAATAAATGGTACGGTTAGTTAAAAAAATACATTTATGATAAGGATTAGGTCAAATACGTACAATTAGGGTTAGGGTTAGTGTAAAACATATAATTAGAGTTAAGTTAAAGTATAAAACACACAATAAGGGTTGGGGGTTAGCATGTTAAGAAACACTTAGGGTTAGTGTTAGTACAAAATCATACAATTCGGGTTAGGGTCGATTAAAACATAAAATAAGTGGTAGGGGTTAGTACAAAGAGATATAGTTCAGGTAAAAGATTAGTACAAATACGAACAATTAGGGTTAGGGTTAATGTAAAACATATAATTAGAGTTAAGTTAAAGTATAAAACACACAATAAGGGTTAGGGTATAGCATGTTAAGAAACACTTAGGGTTAGTGTTAGTACAAAATCATACAATTCGGGTTAGGGTCGATTAAAACATAAAATAGGTGGTAGGGGTTAGTTAAAAAATACATTTATGTTAAGGGTTACTACAAAAACGTACAATTAGGGTTAGGGTTAGTATAAAACATATAATTAGGGCTAGGGTTAGTATAAAACACACAGTTAGGGTTAGGGGTTAGCATATTAAGAAACACTTAGGGTTAGTGTTAGTACAAAATCATTCAATTAGGGTTACGGTCGATGAAAAAACAACAAAAGGGGTAGGGGTTAGTACAAAGAGATATAGTTCAGGTAAAGGATTAGTACAAATACGTACCATTAGGGTAAGGGTTAGTGTAAAACATATTATTAGGGTTAGGTTTAGTATAAAACACACAATTAGGGTTAGGGGTTAGCATGGTAAGATACACTTAGACTTAGTGTTTGTACAAAATCATACAATTAGGGTAAGGGTCGATGAAAACACAAAATCAGGGGTAGGGGTTAATACAAAGAGATACAGTACAGGTAAAGGATTAGTACAAAAACGTACAATTAGGGTTAGGGTTAGTGTAAATCATATAGTTAGAGTTAGGTTTAAGTATAAAACACACAATCAGGGTTAGGGGTTAGCATGTTAAGAAACACTTAGGGTTAGTGTTAGTACAAAATCATACAATTAGGGTTATGGTCGATGTAAACACAAAATAAATGGTACGGTTAGTTAAAAAAATACATTTATGTTAAGGGTTAGTACAAAAACGTACTATTAGGGTTAGGATTAGTGTAAAACATATAATAAGGGTTAGGATAAGTATAAAACACACAGTTAGGGTTAGCATATTAAGAAACACTTAGGGTAAGTGTTAGTGCGAAATCATACAACTAGGGTTAGGGTCGATGAAAAAACAAAATAGGAGGTAGAGGTTAATACAAAGAAATAAAGTTCAGGAAAAGAATTAGTACAAATACGTACAATTAGGGTTAGGGTTAGTTTTAAACATATAATTATGGTAAAGTTTAATTTAAAACACACAATTAGGGCTAGGGGTTAGCATGTGCAAATACACTTAGGGTAAGGGTTAGTACAAAATCATACAATTAGGGTTATTGTCGATAAAAAAACAAAATCAGGGGTAGGGGTTAGTACAAAAAGATACAGTTTAGGTAAAGGATTAGTACAAAAACGTACAATTAGGGTTAGGGTTAGTGTAAAACATATATTTAGAGTTAGGTTTGAGTATAAAACACACAATTAGGGTTAGGGGTTAGCATGTTAAGAAACACTTAGGGTTAGTGTTAGTACAAAATCATACAATTAAGGTTAGGGTCGATGGAAACACAAAATAACTGGTAGGGGTTAGTTAACAAAATACATTTATGATAAGAGTTAGTACAAATACGTACAATTAGGGTTAGGGTTAGTGTAAAACATATAATTAGAGTTAAGTTCAAGTATAAAACACACAATAAGGGTTAGGGTATAGCATGTTAAGAAACACTTAGGGTTAGTGTTCGTACAAAATCATACAATTCGGGTTAGGGTCGATTAAAACATAAAATAAGTGGTAGGGGTTAGTTAAAAAAATACATTTATGTTAAGGGTTACTACAAAAACGTACAATTAGGGTTAGGGTTAGTATAAAACATATAATTAGGGCTAGGGTTAGTATAAAATACACAGTTAGGGTTAGGGGTTAGCATATTAAGAAACACTTAGGGTTAGTGTTAGTACAAAATCATAAAATTAGGGTTAGGGTCGATGAAAAAACAACAAAAGGGGTAGGGCTTAGTACAAAGAGATATAGTTCAGGTAAAGGATTAGTACAAATACGTACCATTAGGGTAAGGGTTAGTGTAAAACATATTATAAGGGTTAGGTTTAGTATAAAACACACAATTAGGGTTAGGGGTTAACATGTTAAGATACACTTAGGGTTAGTGTTTGTACAAAATCATACAATAAGGGTAAGGGTCGATGAAAACACACAATAAGTAGTAGTTAGTTCAAAAAATACATTTATGATAAGGGTTATTACAAAAACGTACAATTAGGGTTAAGTTAGTGTAAAACATATAATTAGGTTTAGGTTTAGTATAAAATTAACAATTAGGGTTAGGGGTTAGCATGGTAAGATACACTCAGAGTTAGTGTTTGTACAAAATCATACAATTAGGGTAAGGGTCGATGAAAACACAAAATCAGGGGTAGGGGTTAATACAAAGAGATACAGTACAGGTAAAGGATTAGTACAAAAACGTACAATTAGGGTTAGGGTTAGTGTATATCATATAGTTAGAGTTAGGTTTAAGTATAAAACACACAATCAGGGTTAGGGGTTAGCATGTTAAGAAACACTTAGGGTTAGTGTTAGTACAAAATCATAAAATTAGGGTTAGGGTCGATGAAAACACAAAATAAGTAGTAGTTAGTTAAAAAAATACATTTATGATAAGGATTAGTACAAATACGTACAATTAGGGTTAGGGTTAGTGTAAAACATATAATTAGAGTTAAGTTAAAGTATAAAACACACAATAAGGGTTGGGGGTTAGCATGTTAAGAAACACTTAGGGTTAGTGTTAGTACAAAATCATACAATTCGGGTTAGGGTCGATTAAAACATAAAATAAGTGGTAGGGGTTAGTACAAAGAGATATAGTTCAGGTAAAGGATTAGTACAAATACGTACAATTAGGGTTAGGGTTAATGTAAAACATATAATTAGAGTTAAGTTAAAGTATAAAACACACAATAAGGGTTAGGGTATAGCATGTTAAGAAACACTTAGGGTTAGTGTTAGTACAAAATCATACAATTCGGGTTAGGGTCGATTAAAACATAAAATAGGTGGTAGGGGTTAGTTAAAAAAATACATTTATGTTAAGGGTTACTACAAAAACGTACAATTAGGGTTAGGGTTAGTATAAAACATATAATTAGGGCTAGGGTTAGTATAAAACACACAGTTAGGGTTAGGGGTTAGCATATTAAGAAACACTTAGGGTTAGTGTTAGTACAAAATCATACAATTAGGGTTACGGTCGATGAAAAAACAACAAAAGGGGTAAGGGTTAGTACAAAGAGATATAGTTCAGGTAAAGGATTAGTACAAATACGTACCATTAGGGTAAGGGTTAGTGTAAAACATATTATTAGGGTTAGGTTTAGTATAAAACACACAATTAGGGTTAGGGGTTAGCATGGTAAGATACACTTAGACTTAGTGTTTGTACAAAATCATACAATTAGGGTAAGGGTCGATGAAAACACAAAATCAGGGGTAGGGGTTAATACAAAGAGATACAGTACAGGTAAAGGATTAGTACAAATACGTACAATTAGGGTTAGGGTTAGTGTAAATCATATAGTTAGAGTTAGGTTTAAGTATAAAACACACAATCAGGGTTAGGGGTTAGCATGTTAAGAAACACTTAGGGTTAGTGTTAGTACAAAATCATAAAATTAGGGTTAGGGTCGATGAAAATAAGTAGTAGTTAGTTCAAAAAATACTCAGGGAGAACTTTAAACAAAAATCTATATGACAAACGTGATTACTTCAACTTTCCTTTCTTGTGAGGAAACATTCCGTCCGCTCCAGTGTGTGGTGTTTACCTTTCACAATTGATTCGTTATTCCAGAGCTTGAAAGGTGTACGCTTAACACAAAAATTGTTAACACAGGGTTATGTTGTTCCTTGTTTGTTGCCATCACTTAAGAACCTCTATGGAAGACATCATCGTCTCATTGAGAGATATGGAGTTTCTGTCTCTAAGATGAGTGCAGATGTTGGTTTGTCATAGACTATTGTTTTGTTCTCCTATACCAGATTTGTCATTTTGTGTTTATCATTGGCAGCGCGACGGGTGTGTTGCAACAGCTAGGCAGGAACTGCTTACTCTTCCGGAGCACTCACGGAGTTCACTCTCGTTACGACTTAAGTTCGGGTTGTTAGTTGATGTTTAGGTGTTGTTGTGTTTCTTGTTTGTTCGTGCATGTTCTGTTTGGTGTTTACCTATTTTCCCTTCCATCTTTCGGACATTTGGCTTCGGAATGCCCCTTTGGAATATAATAGCAATAGAACAATTTTTTTTTTTGAAAAATACTGGTTGATCAGCAAAATCATACGAAAGATAATATGGGTTTGAATGTGATATAAAACGAAAAAGTTCGAACGTTTTGGTTTTACGTACTTTTCGTTTTCAATAGTTTTGCATGGTGCTCGTTTGTAGTAAAAAAAAAAAAAACGCTGACAATAGATAAACAAAACTGTTTTTTATTAACATTTCTTAAACAAAACTAATTTGAAAACATCGACACCATTGTTTTTTTATATTAAATGTATCGGTTGACCCGCCCCCTTTTTACTAATAAAACTCATTTTAATATTATTTTCGAAGCCGATTTTTATTATCGATGATATTTTTGTTGAATTAAGCAAACTTCCAGTTTAAATGTCGTCGAAAAAAAAAACATTAACTAAACAAAACTCTGAAAATTGTCAAAAATATATTGTTGTGATTCTCGTGGTTTTGTAGGGTGCATGTATTTGTGTCCGAATTGTAAGCCTTGTGTTAAAGTAATGTCAAAGTTTGTTTTAGTATTCAAATAAGATATGATATCTCTTCAAAATTTTACCAAAATAAATTTCTAAAAGCTCATTATCTTTTCTAGATAAAAACTTTTAGGTTCCAAATTAGCACAAACGCATCCCCCCTTTTTTTAAGTGAAATAAAATCTTAACGGTGTTTCCTTTATTTATAAAAAGCGTGTATATCGGCTCAAATAAAGTGAAATATTCAATTTCACTTGTGTGTTTGATGTTTGTACCTAAAATAATTGTCAAATCGCAGAAAATTGGTGTTTCTCAAAAAAACGTTAAAAACACAGGTTGACCTTTGACCTTGATTTTAGAAAATTTGCACCAGTTATGACTTTGACGACCAAGCTTATTTTGAAGCAGATATTATAAGGAATCGAAAGAGGTATAATATAGCTGTATGTTATTCATGACCATTAAACTTTTTTAAAAGTGGTCTTGGTCACCCGCCTAACAAGGCCATGTGGAGGTCTAGAACCTGCATTTGTTTGATGTTGATCAAGTCTTATGGGTGGTTGAAATCCAGGTATCAAGTAATCCTCTGTATTATCTAAATGGATTAATCTTGACTCTGCAATACCAATCAAATCTGCATCAAGAATACTTGGGTCTGCTTTCACATCATTATAATGTACATGGAAGGATCTGGCATTGTTAAAAATTACCTTGATTTTTTCACTTGGTAGATTATAAACCGGTGTAAAACACAAGGAAAGAACTGCTTCAGATTTATTACCTATGAATTTCATCCTTAACGTTGTCTGATACAGCAATCTTTTCTTTGTGTAAGCTAAGGATCTGTAATCCAGACAAAATTGTAACTCTGCTTAATGCAACATAATGGATGTGAGGAATTTCTCCTTTACATTTTGAGTCAAGACTGACAACCACCTGTTTTAAAGTATCACCTTGTGACTTATGGATGGTTTTCCAGCAGCTGGTCGAAGAGGCATCTGAATACGCTCAAAGTTTTTAATCGATAACCAAACGATCGCTTGATGTCAAAAACTGGTGTCCATGTTTTGTCTATATTTTGATGGAACAGATGGCTATACTTTATCCTTGCTTTTCTTCCAGCTTTCTCATCATCAAATTGGACCCATACAATACTTGGTCTTGATGTATTTGTTTTGTATTCAAATAATTTCACTTCGTTGGAAGAGCCATTGGTCAAACCATCTGTAACATCTATATTTGCGGTAAGATCATACTTCATTCCAATTGCAAGCTCTACTACTTCCGCTAAATTTGCTGTGTCAGATTGCTTTTGAGGTAACGAACAGATGAGTTTTGCTTTGACAGCTTGGGACAGGTCTCCAACCACTGAATCAACAGCTTTAACAGTCACTTTCTCAGATGTCAATGAAGAAATGAACCTATTGTTATACTGATCAACAAGGTTATTTTCTACAAATAAATGAGTGCTGCTCTTTTGGTAAGATGCATCATCAGCCGTAACCATCCTAGTATTGAAAATTGCAAAATCATTGTCATTGAGATTATTTTGCCTCAATCTATTAAGCAATTCTACAAACTCTAAATCATCTTTTTGTCTCATTATCTGTGTGAGCTCATGCATCTTGAACAAATCTTTCTACAAATTTGGAGCCAGAGCAGAGATTCCTTTGTTCAAATCCTGAAAAATCCAACCATCAAATACTGGTTTTAGTTGGAAAAAATCTCCAATTGCTATAACACTAACACCTCCAAATACCCTATTGTTTCCTTTGATTTTTCTAAATCTAGTGTCTAAAAGTGAAAACATTTTGTTTCCAACCATAGAAATCTCATCAATCATGACAACTGGTAAATTTCTGTACTTCATTCTAAGTGTATTCAGAACATCACATGACAGTGATTGATCTAAACCTTTATTTGGCTGTATCTGAAAAGCATTATGAATGGTCAACCCATTAATACTATAAGCAGCTTTACCTGTAGGGGCACATAAGAGAATTCTAATATCATCAGGGTCTTCACCTTCTTTGGAACACAAATGCCTATGGAGAGCTTGAAACAATGCTTTGACAATAACTGACTGTCCTACACCTGTACCACCTGTGAGAAACAGATGTAAAGGGTCAGACTTTGTTTTTATCCATGCAAGTACATGCAAGAAGAATTCTTTTTGCTGTGGATTCAAAGATCTAACTAACTCATAATAATCAACATCATCCATACGATTGGCATGGTTAGATACCTCTACTGTTCTAGCCGCTACTCCAACTTCTTCTGATATGTCATAATGTCTATGTTCTGTTGGTCTATCTGGGTTGAAATGCACATACTGTCCTGCTTCTCTTGATCCTTCTTCAGCATCTTCAAGCTGTTAATTTCTTAAAATCTCACCTTTATAACTTACGCTTTCGCGTCACTAATGCCACTGACCGTGCTACGTCAGGGGGGGGGGGGGGGGGGGGGGGGCGATTAATTTGGTTAATACTCTAGTTACAATAGCAAACGGTAGTTTATCTTTACAATTTATACATAATGAAATGGTAATTAATGCATCAAGAAACAAAATACATTCATGTAAAATATATATTTAATCACTAAAAACTTTATACAGCACTGTAACAAGATTATGAAGATGAAAACAATAATAATGAAAAGCAATATTAAAAGAAGCGTATTCTTTCAAAATCTTATAAGTCAGAAATGTGACAGGCCAGTAATAATTGATCATATTTGAGGTCTCTCGCATGAAATTAAGCTTTGTGGAAGGAGCACATGTGTCCTTTCCAAATTTCCGTGGCTTTCAGATATTTTCGATTTAAAAAGAACCGACAAGAAGCTAAGACATCAATTCACACATTCAACATTGTTCCATGGTTTCCTATATTCTAGCACATACAGATTTATGAGACGTGTACCCGTTTGTCTGTTCTCTCTATTTTTATGGCCCGACCACGTATGTGGATCGGCCATATAGTTTAACCCTTGTCCATCCGTTATTCCGTCTGTGCATGCGTCAGTAACCTTTTTGCTAAGTTCTTGGTTAAGGTCCATAACTCTGATATATTTTAAGAACAAGGGCCATCTGTGGCTTACAGACACATTTTCTAGTTTAATGTTCGATTTCTAGGAAAGTTTCACGCCAGATGATTTAAAGTTCGTCGGACATTTCATACTAAAAAAAGCTACAAGCAGGCGGAATTCGCATGCCTATCTACGAACGTATTGTGCATATTAGTGTCCAGGGTCGTCTTAAGTTGTAGAAAGTTATGAATACACAATGTGATGTATTTGTTTATTGTTTACAACTATAATTATTACAGATAATAAATAAGCATACTTATACATATTTGTCTTTACTTAGTATTTGCCAAAAACACAATAGAGAAGTTCAAGAAGAGAAAATCTATATATGATATGATGTTATTTTAATAAATACTTTTATAGAAGAATTTGTTTCTGAATTTAAATTTGTTGGTTTGCAGAGGGCTCCAAGAGATGATGCTCTTGGATATGCGTGATGTTTTAACATGTTTTTTTTCACTGTAACTTAATAAAATTTTAGACGCTGATATGAACATTATATGCCAAACAACAGTAGTAAGCCATTTTTTTTTCTAATACTGTAGATTCAATGAATTTATTTATTTAATTTTATTATTTTTCTATTTCAATACGATAATTAAACATAATTTGAGAAGATGCTCGAGTTTAAGAATTGCTTGTCCCCAAATTGTGAATTGCCCCCCCCTTTACGGTGATATATTAGTAATCTGATTTCGTTTCACTTCACACCTGCGTTGGTGTAATCAGACAATACGACATAGACCTGCAAATTTGACATATATGATTTAAGGGGGAACTCGCATGTATATCACGTGATCAATGATAAAATTAGAATGTACCGGAAGTACAACGTAAATTATCCGAAGCGTATCCAGTGTAAACAAAATGTCAGACGACACTGTCGACAGTTCTCATTTTGATGTTGTAAAAAATAAGAAGGGTAAGATCGTGACTAAGGGGAAGGCTAAACGCTCCGAGAGGATGAAAGCTTTTAATGACTTAAAGTACAATTGTAAAGATGACGAAAATTCGGAAAAACCAACTTACACCACATACTCAGACCACTCGTACGCAAGACCGGCAGAAGAGGAAAACTTTTTTACCAGAAACATTCCGGTGGCAGAAAACGTTGAAATTGCTAGAGAGCCATGGTTTGAAGGCCGAAGGATAGTTGAATTTAGTGTTTTGGCAATAATGAACTGTGAAAAATGTAATTTGTGGCTTCGATTTGAAACCATTGTTGATGAAGTGGTTTGTGGATTAGCCAGTTACTTGTACATCAAATGTCAGAGTTCAGTATGTGGACATGTCAGTATTGTTCCAACAGGGAAGAGATCAGACAACAAAACCTTTGACATTAACAACAAGGTCTATTTAGGTATATAGCAATTGTATAGAGAGCGACCATTAATTAAACTTGAAAATGGCCGGGGCAAGTGGGGTTGGTTTTTTCATAAAAAAAAATTGATGAAAAAAAATGGCAGCAAAGGGTAAGAAATAAATATTCTGAAAGAGAATTTCTGCCATATAAAATAATGCTTGTAATGGGGAAAAGTGTTATGTTGTGTTGCCTTCAAAAACAATTTTTCTTGCCAAAACCAAAAAACAAGGGCCCCCCTTCGAGTTAAATGGTCCGTCCCATATAGATTTTTTCTCTCCCCTGGAATTGAGAGATCCTTCACTTTCCAGTTACAGTATATTACAGCCCTTTCTTTGTTTCCAAGTGCCAATAGATATAAAAGGGACCACAGTCATTATTAAAAACCCAAAACGATGCAAGATCAGTTATAATTAGATTTAAAGGACCAAAGTGTTATGTTGAAGGTGGCAGGGGCCTTGATACTATCTACAATGTACATCCTTTTTTGTATCATATTTACCCTAAACGGACTTGTCTGATATTCACCTACATATAGATTACAGAAAGTTTAAAAAGAAATATATAAAATAATATTCTGTATTTAATTATATGTCTGTAACCTTACAAAAATAATTCTACATGCATTTTTAGTCTTGGGCCAATGCAAGACGGTGAGCAGCAATCTCTGGTCACGTTGAAGACTCAATCAGATGGCTATTTTCCATTGTGATTTTTTTAATTTCCCCGGTTCTTTTTGTTGGTTGTGTCGCATACACTTATTCTACATATCTTTATTGCTATCTATTTAGTAAAAAACCCAATGAGCTAATACAGCTTATAGAACTTACATTAACTTTCAAACTAAGATGACTTTCATTATAAATTTATGTACCTTTATAATTACAGCAATGATAAATGCAGGAATGGGCCCTACACATGTCAGTGAATTTTAAGTGGTTGTAACATACCACCCATTCATCAAGCCACATTACAGAGGAAACAGAAGCTTTTAGCACCTGTATTGATAAATTCTGCTGAAGCTTCCTGTAAAACAGCCCAGAGACAAGAGAAAGAAAGTACTACAAATGATGATGAAATAGAAGCTTCATTTGATGGCGGGTGGCAAAAAAGAGGTTCAGGTTGGCAGTACAACAGCCACTCAGGTACAAGTATAACATTGTCGGTATGAAAGAAAACCAAAAAAAAAAGTTTCAAATTAGCTTATGAAGTTAATGAATATTGAGTTATAAATACATTTGTACTGTAACTGATCGAAATGTTGAAAGACTCATACAAATAAATCATAAATTGTCGTATAATATGCATGCTGCAGAACATGTACAAAAACGTACTTGAAGAACTGTACAATATATATACATGCATGTACATGTGATGTATAATGGTATAACATACTTCATGATTGGTCATTATTTGATCACAGAATTTTCACTTGACCAATATTCATATACACCATTTTTTTACTTTTATATGTCTCTCTATACATGAAATGTTACATTTAATGTAATACACCTGCAATATCCAAGAGGGTAGACAAGCAATAAACCTCCAAATAGTAGAAGTAGTTAGTTAGTAGTATATATTGCTGAAAATAATATAGTAGCTGACATGGCTGATAGCAGTTTATTATGAAAAATGACAAAGTTCATGATATTTATAAAACATTTTTAATAATGTAATATTATATATTTATCATGACTTTTGATTTTAACAAAATTTTAATTTTTTTAAGGTCATGCTAGTCTGATAGGTGTTGCAACCAAGAAAATTGTGGATTTTGATGTGCGTACAAGATCATGTAGTATTTGTAAACACTACAATGGAAGAAACGATACTGTACCAAACCATGAGTGCAACATTAATTGGACAGGTTTGTATACAATCATGTAAAAAGTTGTTTTGATTTTGTCCACTTCCCTAAAGCTAATGGGGCCATTCATTCTATACCACTTTATGGAATTTGTTGAACTTTGCTTGCAATGAAAATACTTTGTATGTTTTTGGTTTGTTAAGATGGGTATTTAAGAAATTTATTACTTTTGAATTGGAGAAATACTAGGGCCAAAACAAAATATAATAATATGTTTGTTTCCTGTTTCCTACTCTTGAAAATTAGGGTAGGTAGGTAGGATTTTTTTTTTTTACAAAATTATTATACATTGAGTCAATTGGGAAGCAATCCCAACATTAACAGTGCTTGTTCCAAAATGCCAATCAAAACTGTAGGGCCCAAAAAAAGGGTTGGTAGGAAAGCAGGAAACAGACATATACTTTTTTTGGCCTAGTAGTTGGGCTTAAGTTTCAATACAGGAGCAAATTTATGAAGAACAGTGTTATTCTTTTATTAGATTTATAATTCTTTTATTTGCTCTATATATGCAAACAAGGATCAGACAAAGGTTGACAATAATATAGTTAGTTACATTTTGCTCAAATAATTTTATCAATACAAATACATCTAACTTATGAAGCCTTTCTCCTTTAACAAAAGTTTTAACACAAGATCAATACCTTAAAAGCATGCAATAGAAAATGCAAATTGAAATGTTATGGACATGTACAGCAATTTTTCTTTTATATTAGGGTCAAGTAAAGCAATGGAACCTGATATGGCCTGTTCAATGATTGAAAGGTTGAAGTTGGATGGTATAAGGGTTGGCACCATTCATGGCGATAATGACACTTCCACCATGTCCAGACTATCCCAAGGAATTACCAAAAGAGATGACAAAACCCATGTAAAAAAGAATCTTAGCAAGCGACTTTATGAGTTGGCTAAGATTCACAAGCAACTTAAATCTGAAAAAAAAACATTCCATATATCACCAGATGCTTTATGTACATCATTTCCAAGTTTCAGACTTCTAAAGACGAAATGGTATCAGAGCTAAAGACCATTATTCCTCATCTATTTGGTGACCACAGTCATTGTTCTCCATCTTGGTGTTCATATCAAAAAGACCCAGTTAAATTCAGGTAAAAGCATATTTGATTAAAAATTAGTTTTTTGTTGCAGTAAATAAACTAAGTTCATAAAAGCTTTCAAGATTTACCAGATCTTATAACAATATTTATTCATTGAAAAGACATGAATTAAGTATTTAGAGATGGAAATCCTAGTCTAGATATAAATATTAAAAAAAAACAGATTTTTTGGGAGTAACCAACACTTAGACTAAAATAAAACTCAGTCTTTTAATTTTCCTGAAAATTTGCAAAAAAATTGAACTTTAATGAAATAAATCTAGTTGCAATTTTGTTTTAGAAAACCAAACCCTAGGTTTCTTGGGAAATTTTTCATTGAACATAATGGAGTTTCAACATTTACTATTTTGATCACTGAGAAGCTTGACATGTTTGTATAGATTAGCCTGACTAAAACGTTCAAGTTATATTTTAGAGTTATCTCCCATATGTGTTCTGTACCTCCTTAAATAACATTTGGTTTTCATTAATTGACACCATCAATCAATATTAGTAGGTTTTTATTAACAGTGTGAGTTTACTGCACGTGCTTGCATTTCAACCTAGTTATCTCACAATATGAAAAGTCATTTACAGAAGAATCATCATACCAAACTCTATCATATAGATCTGTATTTGAGTTTAATGATTGATTGATTGATTGTTGGTTGCTTTATATCCCGTCGGCGATATTGCAGCCATCATCGGGACATAAACAAGTTGATATAATTATGTTAATAACATGTTAATATAAAACAAAGTCAAAAGACCGTAGATAAAACAAAAAGTATGGTAGGAAAATAAATAGATAAAATAATCATTAAAAAATAACACACTAAAACAATAAAACCATTACCCTAATCATATGTTTTACACAAACCATAACCCTAATTGTACGAATTTGTGCTAACCTTTACCTGAACTGTATCTCTTTGTACTAACTCCTATCCCTTATTTTGTGTTTTCATCGACCCTAACCCTAATTGTATGATTTTGTACTAACCCTTACCCTAAGTGTATTTTAATATGCTAACCCATAACCCTAATTGTGTAATTTGTACAAACCTTACCCTAATTATATGTTTACACTAACCCTAACCTTAATTGTACATATTTGTACCATGCTTTACCTGGGCTGTATCTCTTTGTAGTAACCTCTACCCCTTATTTTGTGTTTTCATCGACCCTGTCCCTAATTGTATGATTTTGTACTAACCCTAACCCTAAGTGTATCATGATATGCTAACCCATAACCCTAATTGTGTAATTTGTACAAACCTTACCCTAATTATATGTTTACACTAACCCTAACCCTAATTGTACATATTTGTAGCATCCTTTACCTTAACTGTATCTCTTTGTACTGACCCCTACCCCTTATTTTGTCTTACATCGACCCTAACTGATAGTATGAGTTTGTACTAACCCGAACCCTAGATGTATCTTAATATGCTAACCCCTAACCCAAATTATGTCTTTTATACTAACCCTATCCTTCAATATATGTTTTATACTTACCCTTACCCTAATTATACGTTTTTGTACTAACCCTTATCATAAACGTATTTTTCTTGTATTAACCCCTACCACTAAGTTTGCCTTTACATCGACCCTAACTGATAATATGATTTTGTACTAACCCTAACCTTTAATGTATCTTAATATGCTAACCCCTAGCCCTAATTGTGTGTTTTATACTAAACCTAACACTAATTATATGTATCTCGTTGTACTAACCCCTACCCCTTATTATGTGTTTACATCGACCCTAACCCTGATTGTATGATTTTGTACTAACCCTAACCCTAAGTGTATCTTAATATGCTAACCCTAACCCTAATTGTGTGTTTTATATTAAACCTAACCCTAATTATATGTTTTACACTAACCCTTACCCTAATGGTACGTATTTGTGCTAACCTTTACCTGAACTGTATCTCTTTGTACTAACCTCTACCCCTTATTTTGTGTTTTAATCGACCCTTACCCTAATTGTATGATTTTGTATTAACCCTAACCTTAAGTGTATCTAAATATGCTAACCCATAACCCTAATTGTGTGTTTTATATTAAACCTAACCCTAATTATATGTTTTACACTTACACTTACCCTAATTGTACGTTTTTGTACAAACCTTTACCTGAACTGTATCTCTTTGTACTAACCTCTACGCCTTATTTTGTGTTTAAATCGACCCTTACCATAATTGTACGTTTTTATGCTAACCTTTACCTGAAATGTTCTCTTTGTACTAACCTCTACCACTAATTTTGTGTTTTAATCGACCCTAACCCTAATTGTATGGTTTTGTACTAACCCACACCCTAAGGGTATCTAAATATGCTAACCCATAACCCTTATGGTGTAATTTATACAAACCTTACCCTAAGTATATGTTTTACACTAACCCTAACCCTAATTGTACATGTTTGTACCATCCTTTACCTGAACTGTATCTCTTTGTACTAACCCCTACCCCTTATTTTTTGTTTTCATCGACACTTATTATAATTGTATGATTTTGTACTAACCTAAACCCTAGATGTATCTTATTATTCTAACCCTAGCCCTAATTGTTTGTTTTTTACTAACCCTTACCCTAATTATATGTTTTACACTTACCCTAACCTTACTTGTACGATTTTATACTAACCTAGACACTAAGTGTATCTTTATATGCTAACCCCTAACTCTAGTTGTGTGTTTTATACTAAACCTCACCCTAATTATATGTTTAACACGAACCCTACCCTTATTGTACGTTTTTGTACTAACCATTATTATAGATATATTTTTTGTACTAACCCTACCACTTATTTTGTGTTTTCATCGACTTTAACGCAAATTGTATAATTTTGTACTTACCCCAACCCTAAATGTATCTTTATTTGCTAACCCCTAACTATAACTGTGTGTTTTATACTTACCCTAACCCTAATTATATGTTTACGCTAATCCTAACCTAATTGTAATTTTTTGTACTTACCATTACCATAAATATATCTTTTTAGTCCAAACACTGCCCTCAACTTTGTGTTTTCACAGACCCTAACCGTAACCCTAATTGTACGTTTACGTACTAACCTTTAACTGAGCTCTAACTCTTTGTACTAACCCCTACCCCTAATTTTGTGTATTCATCGACCATGACCCTATTTGTATGATTTTGTACTAACCCTAAGTGCATCTTAATATGCTAACCCATAACCCTAATGGTGTGTTTTATACAAACCTAACCCTTATTATATTTTCTACACTAACCCTAACTGTACGTTTTTTGTACTAACCTTTACCTGAACTGTATCTTTTTGTACTGACCCCTACCACTTATTTAGTGTTTTCATCTACCCTAACCCTGATTGTATGATTTTGTACTAACCCTAACCCTGTGTGTTTCTTGATATGCTAACCCCTAGCCCTAAATGTGTGTTTTATACTAAACCTAACCCTTATTACATGTTTTGCACTAACTCTAACCCTAATTGTACGTTTTTGTGCTAACTTTTACCTGAACTGTATCTCTTTGTACTAACCTCTACCCCTTATTTTGTGTATTCATCGACCCTAACCCTAATTGTATGACTTTTTACTAACCCAAACCCTAAGTGTATTTAAATATGCTAACCCATATACCTAATGGTGTGTTTTATACAAACCTAACCCTAATTATATGTTTTACACTAACCTTAACCCCAATTGTACATTTTTGTACAATCTTTTACCTAAAGTGTATCCCTTTGTACTAATCCCTATCCCTAATTTTGTGTCTACATTGACCCTAACCCTAATTGTATAAAATGTTAAGTGTATCTTAGTTTGTTAACCCATAACCCTAATGGTGTAATTTATACAAACCTAACCCTAATTATAGTTTTAACACTAACCCTAATTGTACATTTTTGTACCATCCTTTACCTGATCTGTATTTCTTTGTAATAACCCCTACCCCTTATTTTTTGTTTTCATCGACCATAACCCTAATTGTATGATTCTGTACTAACCCTAACCCTAGGTGTATCTGAATATGCTAACCCCTAACCCTAAATGTGTGTTTTATACTAACCCTAACCTTAATTATATATTTTACACTAACCCTAACCCTAATTATACGATTTTGTACAAACCCTTATCACTATTTTTTTTGTACTAACCCCTACCATTTATTTTGTGTTTTCATCGACTATAACCGTAATTGTATAATTTTATACTAACCCTAACTGTGTGTTTTATACTAACCCTTACCCTAATTATATGTATTACACTTACCCTAACCGTACGTTTTTGTACTAACCTTTACCTGAACTGTATCTTTTTGTACTGACCCCTACCCCTTATTTAGTGTTTTCATCGATACTTACCCTGATTATATGATTTTATACTAACCCAGACCCTAAGTGTATCTTTATATGCTAACCCCTAACTCTAGTTGTGTGTTTTATACTAAACCTTACCCTAATTATATGTTTAACACTAACCCTACCCTAATTGTACGTTTTTGTACTAACCCTTATCATAAATATATTTTTGTACTAACCCTACCACTTATTTTGTGTTTTCATCGACTATAACGCAAATTGTATGATTTTGTACTAACCCCAACCCTAAATGTATCTTTATATGATAACCCCTAACTATAACTGTGTGTTTTATACTAACCCTAACCCTAATTATATGTGTACGCTAATCCTAACCGTAATTGTAAATTTTTGTACTTACCCTTACCATAAATATATCTTTTTGTTCCAAACACTGCCCTCAACTTTGTGTTTTCACAGACCCTAACCGTAACCCTAATTGTACGTTTACGTACTAACCTTAACTGAGCTCTTACTATTTGTACTAACCCCTACCTCTAATTTTGTGTATTCATCGACCATGACCCTATTTGTATGATTTTGTATAAACCTAAGTGCATCTTAATATGCTAACCCATAACCCTAATGGTGTGATTTATACAAACCTAACCCTTATTATATGTTTTACACTAACCCTAACTGTACGTTTTTGTAATAACCTTTACCTGAACTGTATCTTTTTGTACTAATCTCTTCCCCTTATTTGGTGTTTTCATCAACCCTAACCTTAATTGTATGATTAAGTACTAAATGTATCTTAATATGCTAACCCCTAACCGCAATTGTGTGCTTTATACTAACCTTACCTTAATAATATGTATTACACTAACCATAACCCTAATTATACGTTTTTGTACTAACCCTTATCATTAATGTATTTTTTGTACTAACCCCTAATTATACGTTTTTGTACTAACCCTTATCATTAATGTATTTTTTGTACTAACCCTACCTCTTATTTAGTGTTTTCATCGACTATAGCCGTAAATGTTCAATGTTGTACTAACCCTAACCCTAAAAGTACTTTTCATATGCTAACCCCAACCCTATCTGTGTGTTTTATACAAACCTTACCCTAATTATCTGTTTTACATTAACCCTAATCCTAGTAGTACAATTTTGTACCATCTTTTACCTGAACTGTATCTCTTTGTACTAACCCTTTCCCCTAATTTTGTGTTTTCATCGACCCTAACCCTAATTGTATGATTTTGTACTAACCCTTACCCTAAATATATCTTTATATGCTAACTCCTAACCCTAAGTGTATTTTAAAATGCTAACCCATGACCCTTATGGTGTAATTTATACAAACCTAACCCTAATTATATGATTTTGAACTAACCCTAACCCTAATTGTACATTTTTGTACCATCCTTTACCTTAACTGTATCTCTTTGTACTAACCCCTACCCCTTATTTTGTGTTTTCATCGACCCTAACCCTAATTGTATGATTTTGTACTAACCCTAACCTAAGGTGAATCTGAATTGCTAACACCTAACCCTAATTATATGTTTTACACTTACACTAACCCTAATTGTACGTTTTTGTACTAACCTTTACCTGAACTGTATCTCTTTGTACTGACCCCGTCCCTTTATTTTGTGTTTTCATCGAAGCTAACCCTAATTGTATGATTTTGGACTAACCATTACCCTAAGTGTATTAGTATCTTAAAATGCTAACCCCTAACCCTAATTGTGTGTTTTATACTTAACCTAACCCTAATTATATGTTTTACACTTACCCTAACCCTAATTGTACGTGTTAGTACTAACCTTTACCTGAACTGTATCTCTTTGTACTAACCTCTACCCCTTAGTTTGTGTTTTCATCGACCCTAACCCTAACTGTGTGTTATATACTAAACCTAACCCTAATTGTGTAATTTTTAATACTTTATTAAAAATAAATAATTGGCGTTATTGATTTTAAATAGTTATCCTTCTTTTTATACAATCAGTAGGAATATATTTTAATAGCAATAGAGTGCACTTAGCTACCTGTTAATCATGTAATGTTAAGGTAGCTTGTTAGTTCATTCACACTTCATCTTTCAAAAGCGACAGTCGGTTTTTGTTAGTCTGGCAATTCATCTCGTGGGGTTAGTTTTTTTTTCTTTCGGTTTTATTATTTTTGGGGTTTCTTTTCCATAATGTTTTGTTAAAGTTTTTTTTCTATCCCTAGTGTTTATTTATTTGTTTAAAAGTTTGAAGGATTTTGTTGGTTAATTTTTTTTAGCTTTTTCTAGCGTTTAATTTTTTTTTTTAAATTATGTTTTCTTAGCTTTCAATTTTGTTGGATTTATTCTAAGAATTTCAATCATGCTTCCGTAGCGTAAATTTTTGTTTATTTTTTCCTTGCCTTGCACGAGAGATTATTCAGCTATCGTCATGAATACGCGGAGTAAATCGCGAGTCAAAAAACAAGGGTTATTATGAGTCTTCTCACTCTGATAGTTCGTCCTTAGATTCGTTTGTTATCCTTGATGTCTCTAAAAAGAGATCTACTTTCTTGCTGAAGCGTGATTTCTCTACTTTAAGAAGCGAAAGCGTTTCGGTTTCTGACGATAAGCCTTATAAAAAGAAGTCAAAAAATCAAAAAAGATCAGCCAAATTAAAGAAAAGATCGTTTTGTCATGGTTCTAATAAAAAATCGAGAAGAACAATCTATTTCTCAGATAGCGATATTTCATCGTCGAGTTCGTCCTCTCATAGTTCAGTGAGTTTGAGACAAAATAAATTTAACAAGAAAAGTGGAAAGCATAAGCTTAAATCTGGCATGGTCGCAAAAGCTAGTGATGATGTTGTGAATCCTCAAATTTGGCCTCATTCGGCTTTGCAGTTTGAGTATGTAAATAAGTCTGTTGCTTTTCAAGACCTTGATTTAAAATTGTTTGAAGCTGGCGAGCTAGAAATTATATTTAGTTAGTTATTGCTTTACTCCCAACGATTTCGGCTATGTCCGGGAGATGTACATGAAAGTGGTGATACAATGAACATGAAATGATGATGAAGTGGAGGAAATTGGGACACAAGGCCAATCGGGTAGGAGAGTTTTGACTGCCACTGGAAAAAGGAGTAATGGGTAGGGACGGGAAATTTCGCCTCCTGCATGGGTGAGTGAGTGAGTGAGTTGGTGTTTTACGCCCGTGCAACGCTATATAGGTTATTTACAGGCGATGAACATGAAAAGGATGATAAAATGAACATGAAATGATGATGATAAATGCAATATGGGGATGGGGTGGGAAACAAAGGACCGGTAAATTTTGAAGAACCACAGGAAAAGGGGAGAGGTGGGTAGGGGCGGAAAATTTAGCCTATGTGGTGCACTACTTGGCGGTCCACAAAGGGGTCTTTTACGTGCATTCCACACACGTTGGCCCACTATGGTCGGCGGTCAGGGTTTCTGTATTATAGACCTGACAACCCCCGCGGACGAGGGCTACCCTATTCAGCCACCTAGGGTACACACTTGGTCGCATTGTGGGCTGAGCACTGACCCGACGTCAGAATCCCAAGACCCTTAGTCGCCTTTTACGACAAGCTAGGCTCTGCTGCGGGCCTATTCGCCACTCGGGCCCCGCACGGGACTTTTTAGCAGAAGGATTATTAGCAGAAGGATTATTTCTGATTCTGTTAATTTTATGAATGAATTTGGTGTGTGACTATTTTGTTGAGGTGTGTTGTTGTCTAGTTGTATACTTATGGCATTTACTAAAGTTTCTTTTTGTCATATAGTATTGTTTGGCAACTTTATTTTTATTGTTCAATCTTTTTGTTAAACGATGCGTTTTCGGTTTCTTCATTATATATTGAATTTTTGGAGATTAACCATTTAGGCTTCAGCCTGTGTAACTTAAGCTATATCCTTTTTAAAATTTTCTGTTAGAACATCAAATGATCTTAGTTTGTATGGTACTGTTTGGAGGCCTTCGGTTTGGTGGTTGTCATTTGATGTTCAAGATTACGTGAATGAACTTTAATATTTTTGTAATTTTTTTCCAAAAAATAAATATTTTATGTTTCTTTGTTTTATTTGATTTACTTACATTTAGACTGTGGAATCAAATATGCATAAACAACTATAATTTGATATTTGCAATGAGTCTTTTCTAGATAAGGATTAAATGTGCAATTGTCTTTATGGATATGGAATATTTGTCGTAACACAATTTGTAATTTAACAATCACACAAAGCAAATTATATGTTTTACATTAACCCTAACCCTAATTGTACGTTTTTGTACTAACCTTTACCTGAACTGTATCTCTTTGTACTAACCTCTATCCCTTATTTTGTGTTTTCATCGACTTTACCCTAATTGTATATTTTGTACTAACCCCAACCCTTAGTGATGGCAATAACTGACATGGACCTTCGGTCCAGGTGAGCTAAAAAGTGAGTGTCCTTAAGGATTCCATTACTTTTCAAGTGCCTGGAGACTTACATTTTTGAATCTACAACATTCAAGGATTTCCATGATTTTGCTACGTGAAAAATGGCTTCCAGTATAGACGTCGAGGTGCAACCATCAATGTCCAAATATAAGTACTGTTTCATGGAAACTGATTTGTATGCACCTGTGACACAGATACATCGTAACAGGAAAAAAGGAAATCTGGTTTACTTTACCATTTATGTTAAAACCCTATAAGTTGAAAATATATCCCACGATTTTAAAGTACAAAAAATGTGAATGTAATCATTTGTTCATTTTCATCAACAGCTTTTCTCTTCTTATTGAAAGGTTGTTATCATTTTGTTGTCCTCTTATTTGCAATAGCTCTTTTAAGTAATTATTTTTGTATGAGCATTCATTATTTTTTCGTTAATTATAGTTATTGTCCCTGTTAAATTCTGAATTTATGCTTCCTCCAGGGATACCACTTTTACCCTGCAATAAAATAGACATATTACATTACGGTGAGCGATTTCAAATACAAGACATTTACCAAAGAGCGGTTTATTTTTCATAAGCTAATTTGCTAAGGTTTAAGGATAAAGCCTATTACATATGTGCAAAGTGACATGGTTAAGTTTGAATTATTTCTTTAGCTATGATTATACTTTTCCATATATTAATTGGCATAGTTGAAAAATGTCTTGTGCAAATAGGCAACCGTTTTTGTAACACAAGTATATTTATATGCATCTTATAGCTTTCAAGCAACTGATTGCAGTTTGATTCTCCGAATTAAATTTGATCTTGATTGATTCCCTCGTTTAATTCAGAAACAATTAGAACTTTGTTTCCAACACTTCCAAAATCCAACCATTGGATTATATTCGGATGTCTTACTTTGCTCATGTTCAAATAAGGTTTAGCAAGTCTCATTCTCTTTACCTCAATTTCCTTGATCGCTTCCTCTGTATCAAGCCAGGTGGCACTTTTTACAAGTCAAAAGGATCCTTGCCCTATTACATTTCCTATATTGAGCTCATTGATATTTATTCTCCTAAACCCCTTACATTGAATGTAAGCCCCTTTGAAAGTAGAGTTGAGGCAGATCCTGCAGTCATAGTGTTATCTGTTATGGAAGATCCTGCAGCCATAGGTTGATCCATGAGACTAGAGTTAGTGAGTTGATGTTTTACGCCCGTGCAACGCTATATTGGTTTTTTTACAGGCGATGAACATGAAAAGGATGATAAAATGAACATGAAATGATGATAAATGAAATATGGGTGGGGTGGGAAACAAGGGACCGGTCAATTTTGAAGAACCACAGAAAAGGGGAGAGGTGGGTAGGGGTGGAAAATTTAGCCTATGTGGTGCACAACTTGGCGGTACACAAAGGGGTCGTTTACGTGCAAGGAGCGTGGCAATCTCCACACACGTTTGCCCACTATGGTCGGCGGTCAGAGTTTCCGTATTAGAGACAAGCTAGGCTCTGCTGCGGGCCTATTCGCCACCCGGGTCCCTCACGGGACTCCATGAGACTAGATCCTGCAGTTAAAGTGTGATCGGTGATACTTTGAGTTACAGGAGATCCAACAGCCATATGTTAATTATTGGGTCATTACATGTGCAATTTACTATCAATTCAGATGAAATATAAAAGTCAACCCCTGGAGACAAAAATTACATTGTCTTAATCTATAACATGACTGTTGGGTTCTTGTCTGAACAATGGAAGGTTTGTCCAATATAATTATTGGGTCATTACATATGCACTTTGCTATCAATATTCAGATGAAATATTAAAGTCAACCCCTGGAGACAAAAATATATTGTCCAAATCTATGCCATGAGTGTTGGGTACTATTCATAAATGTATGACAAAGGTGGGTGGTCCAATATAATTATTGGGTCATTGCATGCATTTACATTTTTTTTGTTCAAGCCGTGCGGGTTCCGGGTGGCGAATAGGACCGCAGGAGCGAAGCTTGTCGGTAAAAGTCCACTAAAGATCGCGCTTATAAACCTAACATCGGGTCAGGCCGCTTTGCCCCCAAACCGACTGGGATGTATGCCCCACGTGGTTGAATGGGACAGCCCTGACATCGAGAGATGCGGGGTCGTCAGGCGATAATGCGGAAAACCTGACTGCAGACCTAAGTGGTGCACCGTGTTGGGGAAAAATGTCACGTTCCTCGCACGTTAAAGTACCTTGCTGCAGATCTCGGTAAGAGTAGGACCCATAGGATCCCCTTGCAGGAGGCTACATTTTTCGTCCCTACCCATCACTCCTTTTTAGCTCACCTGTGAGCTATTGTCATCGTTAAGCGTCCGTCGTCTGTCCGTCCGTTAACTTTTCTTCAAAGATCTTCTTCTCTGAAACCACTGAAGGGATTGCGTTGATACTTGATATACATGATCTTTAGGATGTCCTCTACCAAGTTTGTGAATTATATACATGTCGACCAACAAACATGGCCGCCGTTGCTAAAAATAGAACAGGGGGGTCAGACCATTGTTTTTGGCTCATAACTCAAAAAGTGTAAGAGATAGAGAAAATCCGAAGCAACCTTCCATGTTCAGCATCAAAAGCTTTACGAATCTCTCCATTGAGTCGAAGTTGTGAAACGACTCCTTATAGGAGTTATTGCCCTTTAATCATTAAAATTGACTATTTTTGCAGTTTTTGGACTATATCTTGAAAACCGTTAGAGCTACAGGAAAAGTTAGCATTGCAGAATTGTTAAGCTGATTGAGATCTACATATATGATTTCAGGGTCTAAATTGTCAGATCAGCCGTTTAAGAGTTATTCCCCTTTAACTGTTTTTTCCATTAATTTACACTGATTTTCAAAAATCTTCTTCTCTAAAACCACTGAAGGGATTGCATTGATACTTAGTATACATGATCTTTAGGATGTCCTCTACCAAGTTTGTGAATTATATACATGTCGACCGACAAACTGTTGCTAAAAATAGAACAGGGGGGTCAGACCATTGTTTTTGGCTCATAACTCAAAAAGTATAAGAGATAGAGAAAATCCGAAGCAACCTTCCATGTTCAGCATCAAAAGCCGTTGGTCCGATATTACGCGTTTTTTATCAACGTTGCGTTTGACATTAGACGCTGAAATAAAATAACAAACACCGAGTCTTATATTTTAGATTTTCACGGTGTATTCCACTACACCAATTGTTTTAATATTTTAGCACAACGTTTAGAGATAATTTACGCACCAGAAAAGTGCTGGGGGTATTGCCGATTCTCAGCCGTTTTGAAAAACAAGGCATGAAAAGATAGAAAATCATGCAAATTCCGCAATCCACGGTAATAAAATATTTTTTTAAAAATATTTATCAACAGAATTAAAAGTACCCCCAGCACTTTTTGAATAAGTTGGGATCACATTAACCCTTGTGTAAAATTTCAGATCGATCTGTATAGCGGAATACACCGTGATTTTGCAGTTTGTAAGGGAACCTGATTTCTCCCTTAAAATCGCCGATAAAACCATAAATAAAGCTTAGAAAATCCTACTTTTTGTCACAGAGGTCTGAAATTCTATAAATTATTCTAACAAATCATTTTCAGTGCGAATATTTTCTTATAAAGCCTAATATTTGAAGTTCATATTTTCATCCCCCCTTTTTCCACAATTTTAAAATGGCTTCCTTAACTACGCAGCGACATTACGTCAAATTGCTTTCCTTCAAAAACCACATTATTAGATGACACTTTTTCACTGACTCTCTTTTTTAATGCCCCAGTGACATGTAAGTTATACTCCTGTCTGTCTGTACAAATTTTCCGTCAAGCTTCACTCAGAAACCGTTAATAGGAATTATTTGAAACTTTGTTGGACAGTTCAGTATGACAAACTATCCTAAGCAACTTTTAGATCTGTCAGACATGTACTTCCTGTTTGGGGCTTGGTTGATAACAAAATTGACTTGAAAATTTCCGTCAAGCTTTTCTCAGAAACCATATGCGTCCTAAGCAATTTTCAGACCTGTTGGACACAACTTTTCATTTGGGGCCAGCGGGAGCATCTGTGTCCCCTTGACACATTTTATCTCCTAATTGTAATATGAAGGGTTGAAATACTAGTAGTCTTCCTGAAAACAGTGTTTACTTTTTGTTAAATTTTATAACCGTTTTCGGTTATTTGTTTTGTTGAATATTTGAATTGTCTACATCATTTTTGTAACCTCTAATAACCACTTAACAAATATCTAAAACTTGCTATTCTCACGTCTGTTTGCCAGTGCGTAGATTGACACAGATACCAGCGGAACGAACCGGTCTCAATTGCCCCATTTACATTAAAGTCAAAGCGAATAACATGCACTTACACCAAAACTGATTATAGATTTCAGAGGTTGTGAAGGAAAACTGAGACCTTTCGAGATACAAATGACAAATGCTTGGGAGTAAAGCAATAACTAACTAACTAACCAATTTACGATCAAAATTCATTGTTGCTACAATTCTATAATCCGTCTGTCATTTAAAACTGTTATCGATTATCACACAATCGAATGGTTAAAATCAGGTACAAAAAGGTGTCAATTAGGATCATGGTCAGCTTGGGTCATTCAGTTCTAGCATGTATAGAAAGGTCAAAGGTTGTTTACAATAAAAATGTCAATTTAAATCAAGGTTAGCTTGGGTCGATTGTAAAAATGTTTTGATAACAATCCCTTTGATGTTTGTCATTCACATAGAACCGTTACTTTCAACATCGAGAGTACACTCTAGCCAATAAGTATTTGTGTAACATGAAAAAGGTTAATATTTTCTTCCAAACATTTGGTATTTAATTTCACGGGTATTTATTTTCGCGGAAATTAAGTGAAAGCGAAATCCGTGAAAATGAATACCACGCGAAAATAAGTACGTTTACCTTGTTTTAAGTTTCAATTATATAAAAAAATCTAAAAAAATTTATGACTAAAAAACTAATTGTTATTATCTTATCTTTTAGATATGCATCTTTTAATCATGTTGTACCGACAGTATGTGCTCTTAGTCCATATGGGTGCCACATAAAAGAATGTGCTTTCCTTGGGATTGGAGTTTGTTCCTTTATAGATAATTTTAATTCCAAGGAGAGTTATGGATGGGTTGAGTGCACCCTTTGTGGTCAGTGGCTGTATAGTTGAGGCTAAAAAATGACTTTCCATGTGGGTGTGGTATTTAAAGAGATGGACTAGTTCCACTGAGAAGTTAGTATTCTTATATCCAACCCCCACGCTTAAAAAGTGGGGGGATATAGTGATTGGGTTGTCCGTCTTTCCTTCTGCTACACCAATCTCATATCTGTAACTTCCTAACACCTTAATGGATTTTCATGAAACTTTCACTCAATCTTAGTGACATAATGAAGATGCGCAGCTCCTATTTTAAAAGTCGATGAATATGTTTCTTTATACCAATGTGATAACCGAGTGTTTTTTATCTGATCTCGTTGTACTAAATAAAGGTAATAACAAAATTACCGAACTTGGAAGATCCATCTCAGTGTCCTAGAGAAAAGACAAAACATGGACGACACACCGGAATAGTTATAGATCGCAATGGTCCTGACTTGGTACAGGCATTTCAAATGAAATGGTGGGTTAAACCAGGTTTTATGGCGCGCCAAACCTCCCTCTTCTATTTCGATCTTATGGACCGGTAGTAACACACACCACAAAACTAACATATTTCTACCTCGTGTAAAAGTTATTTCAAAATACAAGTTTTAATTGAAATGAATACAGACTAAGATTCAAATCAGCGATCAATAAGAACAATAAAAAGACATGTCAGTGAAGAATTTATAAGGGAAATACAGAACAAAAATATACAGGGCAATATTAAGTTTGTACACTATCATCTCTCCATCACCAAACCACAACAGCATGCTGCAAAAGTAGCAGATTTTGGCTAAAGGCAGTTATATGGTGTTTGGAAAGATCCAAGATATTTAGCCCGAAAAACGGAAGCGTTGAGACGAGACCTAAGGATAAAGAAAAATGTTTACCACAGAAGAGATTTAATGCCAAAATGTGTTGTGGAATTAGTTAGGTCATGGTTTCCAAATGAATCTGGTGAAGCATACATGGGACATAGATGGCAATAAAATTTTCATGGATCATTTATAATATTATTAGTATTTAGTTGATTTGTTGATAAGTTCCTTACAATGATATTGTTTTCTAATGACAAATCTTATCAGTGATCAGTGATGAAAATCAAAGTGTTTGTGTTTATCTTTCTCTCATCTGGAAATAATATCTGCTGTCTAAATTTAATTAAAGATAAGGTAGGTGAATGCATGTTTGTTATAAGCATGCATCTACACGTGGGCAATACTTCCTGTGTAAACAATAACATTGATATAAACTCCTCCCACGATCTGTCAGTCTGGGAAATTCAAATTTTAATTTTTTTTCATTTAAAAATCTGTTTCATGACATTCAACACAGGGTTTCTCTTTTAAAAGTAACAGTTTTGTTCAATATTTGATAGATGATATAATGGTATACAGTTATAGTTATGAGACAATTTTAATATTTTTTCAAACACTTTAAACAAAGTTATTTTTAAAAATACTGCTGTAATCTGAAAGCTGCTAAGGAAATTGAATTTCCCATACTTTTTTTTCGATTGGCTTCTATTTATACACCAGACCCGGTCATTAAGGATGTATTCTGGTCACGAAATTACCATAAATAGATATGTGGTCAAAGGGGGACAACTCTTGGTGCAATCCTATGTAGCAAAATGACGAAACTATTCACGGCGATAAAAATAAAAATTATCGGTGTTTTTGCCTTTTTTCTGCTATTGGTTATGGGAATAATTCAGACAAGTTGAAATAAAATAGAAATTAAAAAAATAAATATCGTCTTTTACGACAACCATCAAATCGGCAGACGATTGTTTTTATTTATCGTATGTAAACATGAAGAATGGGTAAGAAGCTAAAAAGCGGATTTAAGGCATTAAAACAGAAAGAACGGTTGCAAAAAATATCAGTGGCACAAGAGATAAGATTCGATACTGCAAGAAACAGTCCTCCACTCGACAGTAACGTCCGTCATGACCATACGTATGCAGCTAGTGATGAGGTCCCGATTACTGTAGCAAACCAGCTTCACCCACGTTTACATACTGATATTTGTGCAGAAGAGTTTTCCGATGACTCCTGGGCTTCTGGTAGAAGAATTGTTGAACTGTCTGTCCTCGCCAAAGCCCTTTCAGGATGTGTAAAGTGTGGCTTGCCCCTCCAACTGGCTCATGGTATTGACATTGTAACTCATGGACTGGCAGCCATTATAAAGGTACATTGCATACATGTACATGACTTCCCAATCATACTATACTCAAACTAAAGTCACAAACCAAAGCACAGTGCAAGGCCCTCGCTATACATTGTACTACCGTTTCCACATACATGTATTTAATATACATGTAGCAAGAGTCAAAAATTTTTGTATACACATGTACACAATAAATAAAAAATAAAATCCTAGACCAAAACACCTGTGCCTGCAATTTACAGATCCAAGTTTTCCCTTTCAAGAATAGTTATTTGTTATGCAGTATTTACTTTATTTACCAACTACATGTATGCAAAGCATTACAATTTTACTTTTTGTGGAGACAACGTACACACAGTTAAGGGTGTTTTCTTTGTACACATAGAGTACAAATACTTAATGGTACATGTAGTAACTGTACTGTACATACAGGATGTGTAGTCGTACACAGGGACACAAATTAAGATATTTAAGTTGGTAGCCCAGATCTAATTTTTCCTGTATAATGTCTACATGTATATTCTCATATAAAATTTTCTAAAATGTTAGTAGCCCAGCTCAAAATCAAGGAGCGGTCGGCCTCTTGGCCCCTGCTAATTTCAGTCCCTGGTACACTTTTGGTTGGTTAATGGTTGGTTAAAATAAATTTTTACATGAAATGATAGAAATATTTTTATGTGTAAACAATACCCTACATCATGTACATGCCCTATCATTATTGTGTTCTTTTACAGTTTAGGCCATGCTTGCGAGTTGAAAAGCTTTTAAATTAAAATTAAAAAATCAATGTGTATTTATCTGACAAATTAATTACTTGACTTTTCTAAAACGTGAAATAGAATTAACAAATGGAATAAACATGATGAAAAAAAAAATAAAGCTGAAAAACACCCTCCGAAATCACTTTGAAATTGCAAAACAGCTATAGTGTTATTTCAACAATTATTTTACAACTTGATGAAAACTTCTAGGCCTCTAACCTTTTGTTATGAAACTTCAATTCTTGGTGTCTGTTGATTGTCTTACATACATGCATATGTACAAAAATGTATGTAACATAAATGAACTGGTACAAAATAAAGGGATATATGTATCCTTTTAAAATATACTGTACTGTACGTACTCTGCTAAAACTGTAGTACATGACATGTTTACTATATTCATTGTATATTTTCAGATTCCATGTTACAATACTAAATGTTTACATGTGAATAATGTGCCAACCGGAAAAAGACATGGTCGTGTATTTGACGCTAACAGCAAGCTAGCCACAGGTTATTATTATATGTTGTATATATATACACACCTGACATAGGCTATTTATAACCAGATCTATGTATACATGTATGATAAAGAATAAATCAACATTTTAAATAGGGCACTGTCTATCATGTTATTCCCTAGAATTTGATGAGACCTACATGTATATTGTAATAACATTATGAGGATGTAATTGACTGCTCCTTTTAAAACATTAATTATAGTGTCATAAACATGCATACTCATTACTGTATATATATAGTTGATGAAAAATAGCCGCACAAATAATATGAAATAATTTAGACATTAATATTGGTTTGAATTAATATTCACATGTCACAAGTTTAGCAGAAAGTTTGATCCTAATAGATATTACAATGTCATGATTTTAACTGTCTGTAAAGATGCCTACAAATTGTATGTACTTATTTGACTATAAAACTGATGACTTCAACATTGATTTACAAATGTCTATATTGAATTTCTGTGTCCAATGTATTTTGGACAGTCCATAGATATCTATAAAAGACATTTTTTTTTTGTTACAGCTATTGTACACGCTGGCATTGGTGGCAGACAAGTGAATTCCTTCCTTACATCACTCAATATTCCCCAGGTCAGCAATGCACTTCTTACAGAAAGACAGAAAGAATCTGGAACTGCTATTGAGAAAGTTGCTGAAGAGAGCATGGAAGACAGTCTTGCTGAAGAAATAAGGAGAACTCAAGAGTAATAACATACATTGTAACATTTTCAGAGTTTGCATTCTACATAAGCTCATCTACAAAAATATAACACTAACAGAAGCAAAGAATTTGTTAATTCCTTTATTGTGTTTGCCAGGGTTTGTTTCTAAGATAAATAACAGTTCTTTCCAAGACTGACCTACATGTAATCAAAAAAATTACAACATAGTTCTATACAATAAATTTTGCTTAATCTGATGTGTGTTTCATTAGAGGTGCTCTACCAAAAATATTGAAAAGCCAAACATTATATGATTATGAACAGCATAAAGCAATAATACCAAAAATGAAACTTCATACACAACTTAATGGTGATATATCTGTTGTTCTTATACATGTTATATATAGTGATTGTTTGTCTTGATATTACAGGATTCACAGTAGTAACGAGTTAACAGTCAGTGTGGATGGTGCATGGCAAAAACGTGGCAGTGGAAAATCATTCGACAGTTTGTCAGGTATAATAGCAAATTTAATGTACATGATACACTGTACCAAGGAATTAAAAAACAAGGAGAAGGTTGCAAAACAATAAATAGTCCCCTACCAGTCGGTGTCTAAGGACCAAGGATCATAACTTTGGTTAAAATCGTGAGGTCATTCCTTTTAGGAGTTATTCCCCTTAGAACATCAAAATTGGCCATTTTCACAGCATTTCCCTATTACAAACCGTAAAAGCTAGAGAACAACTTTTTTTTTTGTCATATATACTTTTATTTGATCAAAACATTCAGTTACAGTTTCACATATTATATGTTAGACATTACAAAAGCATATTACAGATAAAATTCTCAAAATGTTTGAAAGAAAACATATGTTTTGTTGTTATTTTTGTCAGTCAGATTGAAACAATTGCTTCACAGAATCCCAATTACATTTGATGGTGTGTGAACGTCTTGGGGAGCAAAGAAACCTTGATTTTAAGTCTATATCTCTGTAATATTTAAGGGTTCTTAGACAACCTTCCCAGTTTATGATTTCTTGTTTAATACTACTGACATATATGTAATATCTTACTATAATAAAACAAGTATTTAAAATAGAAGAAAACGGATCATTTGTAAATCCAAATAGACAACTTACAGGATTGATATTGACTGTTATACTACATTTTGAGTATACACATTCTGCAAATTTAAGCCATAAAGATTTGACAAAAGAACACTCATAAAAAATATGTACTAATTTTTCTTTTGTTTCAAAACAGAACCTACACAACTCTGTCTCAGATAGTCCACATTTATAAAGTAGACTATTTGTATATAAAATTCTAGTATTAATCTTGTATTGGAAAGATTGTAATTTTGTACTGAGAATATTTACAAAGGGGATTTCATAAATATACTTCCAATTTTCATTATCCATATTAAGTTCAAGGTTCCATTTATCTTGAGATTTTAATGGTTGTTTAAAGTACTGTTTTAGCAATATTTGACATATAGGTTTAACAACTTTCTGGTTGACACGCATTAAAAATACCATTTTATCAGATATGGAATCTAATCTATTTGTTCCATTATCTAACAAAATATTTCTCCACCGTCGTGGGATAGCTGATATAATACTATAGTATTCCAAAAAGTGTATCTGTATGTTATATTTTGTACAAAATTCGTTAACAGAATACAACTGGCCATTTTCTTTTACAAGGTCATTTATAAAGAAAATATCTGGTCGAGCCAATCGACTATACTTTAGCACATTCCCACCGACAGTTATCTTCGGATTGTACCAAATAGGTTGGGATAAAATATCCTCTGGGGCTGTGGTTAAATCTTCCTTTGTCTCTGCCCATGAAAGAATAACACTTTCCCAAAAACAGTTAAAATGTTTTGCGTGAACCTTCAAAGAATCCTGTGTATATAGCCAAAATTTATCTTGCCCTAATTTATTTAATTTATCAGATATCAAGACTTTCCATGGGGCAACATTTGTTGGGTCTAATATCTTTTTTATCCACGATATCTTTAATGCTTGAAGAAATGACAAAATGTGGGGCATGTTGAGCCCCCCATTTTCATAGTTTCCAATAATAGAGTTTCTTTTGACCTTGTCAACTTTGCTTCCCCATAGAAAGTGAAAAAACACATTTTCAAATTCTTTTAAAATTTTGTCTGTAGGATTAGGCAATACAGTAAATGATTGAACTAAAATTGGAAGCGCAAGAGACTTTATAACAGTAATTTTTCCAATTAATGAAATCCTTCGAAGAGACCAGTCATTTAACAATCTTTTTATCTTCTCCAAATTTTTCGTGAAATTGTCAATATATTTATCTGGTTTTGAGAGACAATAATGAATGCCCAAAAGTTTAAAATTTCCTGAGTGATTCCAGTTTACAGGTTTTAAAGTAGGAAGTTCTTCACCACAGCCCCGTTTGGACCCAATCCAAACTGCTTGGGTTTTATCAAAGTTTGCTCTCAGACCCGAACAAGCAGAAAACAGATCGACCATATTCAGAGCTGTATTAATAGAGTGTAAGTTATCATCCAAAATTAAAGTTGAGTCATCCGCATATTGACTAATCAAATACTCAGAGTTATCTATCTTTATACCTTTTATGTTATTGTCGTACTTAATTGCTGCACTTAATAATTCTACTGATAAAATAAAGAGATAGGGAGACAAAGGGTCACCTTGTCTCACACCTCTTTCGATCTTAAATCTTTTAGAAACGTGTCCATTATTTAAAATACAACTCTCAGATTCATTATAAAAAATTTCGAACCATTTGACAATGGATGGACCAAATCCCCAAAACTGAAGCGCCTTCTCTATAAAATTCCACTCTAAAGAATCGAATGCTTTTTCAAAGTCCAGCAATAATAGTATACCCGGTGTTTCATCAGTCTCGCATTTTTCAATAATGTCGCATATCAACCTGGTACACTCTCCAATAAAACGCCCCTTCATAAATCCCATTTGTGTATCTGATATAACGGTTTGCAAAACTTTTTTTATTCTTTGTGCAATAGCAGAAGCACATATCTTATAATCTACATTAAGAAGAGATATGGGACGCCAATTTTTTAAATAAAATTTCGATTTCCCGTCTTTTGGGAGACAAGTAATAACCCCTTGTCTTTGAGAAACAGATAAACTTCCAGTGCGATAAGCTTCATGAAATGATCGTATAAGAAAATATTTCAAGTCATTCCAAAAAAATTTATAAAACTCGGCAGTGAAGCCGTCTAGACCAGGGGACTTTCCATTTTTCATATTTTTAAGGGCGTTTAACATTTCTTCAGAAGAAACTCGTCCTTCTAAAGAATCCCGAGCATTGTGACTTAGCTTCTGAATAAATGGATTATTTGGATCAAAAAATACACTATGCTCATCCTTAATCTCAGTATTTCTACTAGAGTAAAGATTTTCATAGTATCGTCTTTGTTCCAACAAAATATCAGACTGACTTATAATTTCTGAACCATCGTCCAATATTAGCTTTGGAATTGTTTTTTCGACGAAATGTCTTTTCTCTAAGTTACAAAAATATTTGGTACTTCTATCGCCTTCAACATTCCATTTAGCTTTTGATCTAATAACAATACCTTTAATTTTTTCCTCTCTTATTTGTTTTAATTCTAATTCTAGTCTAGCAATTTCATTTTCGTTTAGGTTTTGCTCTTCATATAAGTTTTTCAACTTGTTTTCAAGATCTTGTTCCACCTTATCCCTCTCTTTTTTCTTAAAAGAGGAATAAGAAATGGTTTTTCCTCTTATCATCAATTTAAGGGTTTCCCAAAATATCTGATCATTTATACTAAAATTAACCTCAAACAGATCTTCATGATCGCTTGTTTTATACTGCTCAAGTGTTTCCTTGATACAATCTTTAATCATATTAATGTAGTCTTGATCATAAAGCAGGCAGTTATTAAACTTCCAAGTTCCCTTCCCTCTTGGTTGATCATTTATACTTATAGTTATAAAAACTGGAGAGTGGTCAGATCGATATGCAACACCTATGTCTGCCTCAGTCAAAGATGACTGAAAGTCAGATGACGTTAGAAAATAATCAAGTCGAGCTTGCTTCTTATTAGGACCCCTCCAAGAAAAGCGCCTAGAATCTGGGTTCAGTTCCCTGAATATATCAATTAGATCTAATTCTTCCATCATTTGAAAGATTTGTTTCTGTGCTTTTTCGTTATTTTTATTAGAGTATTCAAAAGTATCTAAAAGATAGTCCTGTGGCACATTCCAGTCACCACCAATTATGACTGAAGCATTGCCAAAAGATTCTATCTTTTGTTGTACCTGAGAATAAAATTGTGGACAATCGTTATTTGGACCGTAAACAACAACTAATGTTATAGTCATATCATGTATTTTTAAACTCAGCATAAGAAAATTTCCATTTTTATCGGAACGTTCTTTAAGAATCTCGAATTGAAAAGAATTTTTGAATAATATGGCAACACCTCTACTATTCGTGGTATGAGAGCTAAACCTTGCTTCATATCCCCATTCAGCTTTCCAATACGGCTCTAACTCTTTCTTACAATGGGTGTCAACCAAAAGTGTGATATCATAATTTTGCCTACATTTAATAAAAATATCTTGTCTTTTGACCTTATCAGATGATAACCCTCGACAGTTCACACTTCCTATTTTTATCTTAACCATACTTTAAAATTAGTTTTATAATATATGCATAACAACAATACAAAACATAGAGTAACATCAATCTAACAGATATTGAAACATTTACTACAAAAATAAACTGAAAATACTTCACATCTTGATCATTTTTTCTATATTCCCGACGTCCCCCGAAAAAATCCTTCCTTCTCATGGTAAATATATAAGATCAATCCTAAAATTAAATAAAATACGCCCAGTGAGCTCCATACTAAAAAAAAATCTAACTCTTATTTAGCTTTTGCTAAGATTGTTTGCTATTTCATATATGAATTATAATGTTGATAGATGATAAGAGAAGGAAAAATTTTTAACCGACTTTAACATACAAAGAGTAAACAAGTTATAAAAGTTCGGAAACCGGTTCACACTTCCATGGCAAACAACAATTTTGGTATACGCATTGTCATAATGTAAATTAAGGAAAAGCTCTAGCTTTTAAATAGTATTTCAAAAAACTTTGCTCTTATATATTAAGTTTACTATCGGTGAATAGTCGGACTACTTAGACATGAACTTATTTAGTAAGGATTCAACATTACTACCTGCAATACACAATTTAGCTGGTAAACTCGATACAAATAAAACCAGTTTGAACCAGATTCTCTGAACTTCAATCAATCAATAGTACATTGTAATGGAAAAACAAACCAAAACACAAAACTTTATATATGTACAAAATAAAGAGGAAAAAAAAAATAAGAAGAACACGTTATTTATCTAATAACTTCCAAAAAAATATTACAGTGATTTCTATCTAAATAAAATATCCAATAAGTCAGGCTTCACGCGTCCATCTATGAAGGCTTGGTCTTTGTTTTTAGGGCCACAAAAGGGTGTTCTTTAAGATAAACCAATATCGTTCTCTTCTGGACTTCTTGAGGCATTGACCGACGTTTGATAAGTAGTCTATGTCGAAGAGTTCCAACTGATGGTGGCACATCAGGCACGATGCTGTATCCAGAACCCCTTGGAAGTCTCATCCCTGCTGCTAGAATTTCGTCTCGAACTATTAGACTGCTGAAACGCACAATAATACGGCGCTTCTCTTCATCCTTTCCACCAGGGAGCCTATGGGTAGCCTGAAGGAGAATGGAATTCACTTCTTCGTTGGACATGTTCAGTGTTGTTTCAAAGAATGCCCTTACTTTTTGTTCAGTGATACGGGGTGTTTCACTCAAAGTTCCTTCTATCCCCCCTATCACTAAATTCCATTTTCTTCCCCACATTTCTAGGCGGATACGCTCATTTGTCTCGTCTACTATTTTGTCTTCTAGATTAGGGACGGACTCTTCCTGGATCGCTTTTATCTGATCGTTAATGAGCTCTGTGTGCAACTCTATTCTACTGTTTGTTTCCTTTATCTCTCGTCGGACATCAGCGATTTCTCTATTTATTGACATATGAAGGTTTGCGAAACAATCTGACAGCTCTTTATCCTTGTACATTTGTTTTAAGTGTTCTAGTTTGATTCGTTCATCCAAATCCATTTCAGTTGACATGTTGTTTATCTTTGTTATGGGGCGGTGCACTCGATTCGTGTGGACACACTTTCAGTACAAAACGATAAATAGTCGATCTTTTATGTAATATTTAGAACTGTTTTAACTGTAACTGTAAAGGTTAATTGTCTATTGTGTCGTATACGATGTTATTTTTCCATATAGAAGCATTTAAACGTAGATTTTAATCTTAATCTAGGAGCTGACCTTAAGCGTGGTGTTTACTTCGCCATGTTTCCGGAAGTGCTAGAGAACAACTTTTAGTTAAAATATTGCTTAGCTGCTAAATTACGACAAATTAATACGATGGAAGTTATTAAATGACCCCTTTTAGCAGCTCTGATGGCAGGAACTCAAGGCATAGGTAGACTTTAAATACATGTTGTGTTGGTACCAACAGACAAGACATACTTTTAGTGGCTACACTTGTTTAGGTCTATTAGCTTATTTCAATGCACTCCACTTGCAAAAAGACTGAAAAAATCTATCGCTGGAAAAAGATTACAAATTGTATGTAACTTTGTCTTTAAATGTATATATATTGTTGCTTTCTAAAAGTAAAGCTATACATATTCATGTATATAAGAATCTATTATTTTACAAGTATTTAATAACCTACCCGTAACCTGCTTGGGGAAAAAATAGTTTGTTGTAGTAGGGAGTGGGTTGTAATTAACACGTTTAATTGGACATTATTATCTTATCTTTTCAGGTCATTGTTCCATGATTGGAACAGAAACAGGGAAAGTTATTGATTGGAAAGTCAGAAGCAAGTACTGTAAGGCTTGTGACGAAGTTGAGAGAAAAGGTGTTGAAATCAAACCTCACGATTGTAACATGAGTGAGTGAGTTGGTGTTTTACGCCCGTGCAACGCTATATAGGTTATTTACAGGCGATGAACATGAAAAGGATGATAAAATGAACATGAAATGATGATGATAAATGAAATATGGGGATGGGGTGGGAAACAAAGGACCGGTAAATTTTGAAGAACCACAGGAAAAAGGGGAGAGATGGGTAGGGTCGGAAAATTTAGCCTATGTGGTGCACTACTGGGCGGTCCACAAAGGGGTTTTTTACGTGCATGAAGCGTGGCACTCTCCACACACGTTGGCCCACTATGGTCGGCGGTCATTTTGCTGACAAGTGCCGATTTAAAGACAGTACTTGTCAGCGCAAGGGACATATCCGAGCTGCATGCCGTAGTGGAGATAAGAAGAAATACAGAAATCAGCACCTACACGCAATGATCACGAGGAAAATAATGATGTTGGGATATATACCGTGTATTCATATGGATTAAACCATGAGTCAATGGAAATATTATTCCCATGGAATTAGATACCGGCAGCAGTGTTTCTGTAATTTCCGAGGCGGATTATGTGAAATATTTCAAAGGAGAAAAGCTCGAGGAGTCATAGCTTGTGCTTAAAACATATTCCGGTGAGAAGTTAAATTCGTTGCGAGTTATGCGCGTAAATGTACAGTACAACGGGCAACAAGCTGATCTGAATTTGCACGTGGTTAAGCGCGGCGGTCCAGCGTTGTTTGGTCGGTTGGTTGAAAAGTATCCGACTTGATTGGGCAATTATAAAATGATTGAGCTCCGTGTGCGAAGAGCCAAAGTGCGATATGACTTTAAAGGAAATTTAAGCACGTCATGGAGAGGTTTTCAAAGATGAAATCGGTTGCGTAAAGGGAATTGAGTGAGTGAGTGAGTGAGTGAGTTGGTGTTTTACGCCCGTGCAACGCTATATAGGTTATTTACAGGCGATGAACATGAAAAGGATGATAAAATGAACATGAAATGATGATGATAAATGAAATATGGAGATGGGGTGGGAAACAAAGGACCGGTAAATTTTGAAGAACCACAGGAAAAAGGGGAGAGGTGGGTAGGGGCGGAAAATTTAGCCTATGTGGTGCACTACTGGGCGGTCCACAAAGGGGTCTTTTACGTGCATGAAGCGTGGCACTCTCCACACACGTTGGCCCACTATGGTCGGCGGTCAGGGTTTCCGCATTATATACCTGACAACCCCCACGGACGAGGGCTACCCTATTCAGCCACCTAGGGTACACACTTGGTCGCTCTGTGGGCTGAGCACTGACCCGACGTCAGAATCCCAAGACCCTTAGTCGCCTCTTACGACAAGCTAGGCTCTGCTGCGGGCCTATTCGCCATCCGGGCCCCGCACGGGACTAAAGGGAATTGAGGCAAAATTGCATCTTAAGAAAGACGCGGTACCGAAGTTCGTGAAAGCGCGACCTGTAGCGTTTGCGTTGCGACCGAAAGTCGAACAAGAGCTAGATAAACTTGAAGCGCAGAATATACTGACACGAGTTCAAGTCAGTGACTGGGCGAGTCTGGTCGTTCCCGTGTTAAGGAAAAACGGTAGCGTCAGAATTTGTGGAGATTTCAAAGATTTTCCGGGAAAATGTTACTTTTTTGGGCCCTCGTCCGTGGGGGTCATCAGATCTATAATACGGAAACCCTGACCGCTGACCATAGTGGGCAAACGTGTGTGGAGAGTGCCACGCTTCATGCACGTAAAAGACCGCTTTGTGGACCGCTAAGTTATGCGCCACATAAGGTAAATTTTCTGCCCCTACCCACATCTTCATTTTTCCTGTTGTTCTTCAAAATTTACCGGTCCTTTGTTTAACACCCCACCCCCATATTTCATTTATCATCATCATTTCATGTTCATCGCCTGTTAATAACCTATATTGCGTTGCACGGGCGTAAAACATCAACTCACTCACTCACTTATGTTAAAAAAATCGTTAAACAATACACAGTTAAGGAAGGCCACAAACACCCTAAATTGATCTAGCGTTAGAGTCTCAGTTGTGTTTTGACATGCTGATTAATCACTAAATATTACATGACATGTATGTTATAGTAGCTGTTATGCTGTTTAAAGCTGCAATATAATTTGCTAAATAGTGATGTTTATTTCACCATTCTGAAAAGCATTTAGTAAATAAATTGTAGAATTCTAATTGCAAGTTTAGCAGGTTTTTTTTCGGTATTTGTAAATGCAATATGTTTATATTATTTAACCTTCAAATTAAACATCCTGTCGTCTCTTCAATATGAAGAGTTGGTATGGAATATGATCTGAAAGGGGATTGTGCACCAACAGAGTTTGGGTCACCAGCAGGAATAAAATTTGCTGATGTCCAATTACAGGAAAAGTTCAGGACATTTTTAACTGGTACAAATTATCAAATAAAAATAGAAATGATCATGATTATGCAATCATAAATAAGACAAAAGTCTTGACTACTGTTTTCGGCTTGTAAATCAAAAAGTATGCGAGATAGATGAAATATAATGCCACACTACTGCTTCAGCATCAAAAGTCCTACAAAAGTCTCCATTTGGTCGAAGTTGTCAGATGATCCCTTTTAGGGGAAACAGCCCCTTAAAGGTGAAAAATAGCGTTTTTTCATGTTTTTGGTTTATAGAATGAAAACTATTGCAGATAGAGAAAAGCTGTTGCTTGCTTAAATGTTTAGCTCATTTAGCTCTACAAAAGTCTTCATAGGGTCGAAGTTGTCAGATGACCCTTATAGGGGTTAGCCCTTAAAGACCAAAAATAGTGTTTTTGGCCTATAGAATGAAAACTATTGCAGATGGAGAAAAGTTGTTGCTTGCTTAGATGTTCAGCTTATTCAGCTCTACAAAAGCATTCATAGGGTTGAAGTTGTCAGATGACCCCTTCTAGGGGTTACAGCACCATCAAGGCAAAAAATAGCGTGTTGGCCTATAGAATGAGTGAGTGAGTGAGTTGGTGTTTTACGCCCGTGCAACGCTATATAGGTTATCTACAGACGATGAACATGAAAAGGATGATAAAATGAACATGAAATGATGATGATAAATGAAATATCGGGATGGGGTGGGAAACAAAGGACCGGTTAATTTTGAAGAACCACAGGAAAAAGGGGAGAGGTGGGTAGGGGCGGAAAATTTAGCCTATGTGGTGCACTACTGGGCGGTCCACAAAGGGGTCTTTTACGTGCATGAAGCGTGGCACTCTCCACACACGTTGGCCCACTATGGTCGGCGGTCAGGGTTTCCGTATTATAGACCTGACAACCCCCGCGGACGAGGGCTACCCTATTCAGCCACCTAGGGTACACACTTGGTCGCTCTGTGGGCTGAGCACTGACCCGACGTCAGAATCCCAAGACCCTTAGTCGCCTCTTACGACAAGCTAGGCTCTGCTGCGGGCCTATTCGCCACCCGGGCCCCGCACGGGACGCCTATAGAATGAAAACTATTGCTGTTGCTTGCTTAAATGTTCAGCTCATTTAGTTTTTGGCTGATATAATGAAAACTATAGCAGATAAAGAAATGAAAACTATTGCCAAAAGAAAAAAGCTGTTGCTTGATTAAATATTCAGCTTATTTAGCTCTACAATGTCCATAATAGGGTTGACATCAAGACCAGGTGAGCGATTCAGGCTCCTGGGAGCCTCTTGATGATTTGACTGTAGGAGTGCAAATCTTCAACCTTGAAAAAAAGATAAAATAAAAATATCTTATACTAACAGGCCAAAAAAGGAAAATAAATCTTACGGTATTTATTAAAATGCACTTTATTTATGGAATAAGATAGATCAAATTTATGAGTATGCTTTCAATTTCCAATAATCTTTTCGGTCTCGACAATTAATCATATATTGATAATATCCTTCAAAACAAATAAGGTATACTACACCTTAATCAAACTACTACACATACTGGAAGAAAAAAAGTATTGATAATTGCAAGCATATAGCCCCTTTGAGTCAGAAAAACACAATTTAACTATCTACTATGAAACAATTTATGAAATTGTATGCAGAAATAGTAGTCCAAATCAATAAAAATGCCTTTTTCGGTAGCAATTTCTCTTCCACAAGAGCTTTTTTTTTTTTAGAAGTGATGATGAAGATGAAGAAGATAATGAATCTATGTCAGATATACGGTTTGGGCCATTTGAAGAGAATGCCAGTGTATCTGACGATGATCAGGACCAAGTAAAATAATCCAACTTATCAGAAGTACCTCCTACCAGTTCAGACCATAGAAATAATTTCTTTGAAAGAATTAACAAGAAAAGTATAGGAAAACACTTTCTGGATGTTTTTGATTTAAAAGAACCACCCAAGGATTTTGAGGTGAGACAAAGGGATGAGGACTTTGTCGATAAATTATCACAGAACATGATTGAAAAAAGGGTAATTTCATTTGACAATTTGATTTTGAACCTTATCTATTGTACTTTTATTTCATGTTCATGCAAACACACAGCATGATTTTACAAGTTTACAGGCTAACATTTTCCCTTCTCCGACATTTTCATACCATTTCGAGTTGTTGAAATTTTAAGATGCCTTTCCGACTTTTTATGCTTCGATGTGAAGATTCTACGAATTTTTCTATTTTTTTGTCGACATTTTGTTGAAATGGAGCCACCGAGCCCCGTAAAATGTGTACCATCTCCATCAAAGCGAGGTCGTTATTCTAATATACTGTCCCGGTGTATAGTTTGTCCAAAATCTACACCCGAAAATCTTACATCTTCGACTGAAAAAGGAACACAAACTTTGGTCAGAGCCGTCGGTCAAAGACTAGATATATTATACATAAGATTACTTCATGAGTTTTCTTCATTGGACAATGTAAATCACTGTAACATTAAATACCATAAAACATGCTATAGATCATACACCAGCAGGCAAAATTTGAATTTTTTTGTCTCATGTGAAGTTGATGAAAACAAATCCCTTAGTGACAAATGTGAAGAGCATAATGACACCTTTACACGTTCAAAAAGCCCCCTGATATCGACTGGCTGTGCTGTGTATTTTGCAAATCTAAAACATTTAAGAAAGATCGCAAACTACACAAAACTTCTACATCGGAAAGACAGCACAAAATTCTCGAAATAGCTTTACAGTTCACAGACAATGAAATGATACGTATGATAGCAATACAAATGACAACAAAGTTCCAGACAATAAATTTTGCTACGCCTGACGCGCGTTTCGTCCATTCAAGAATCATCAGAGGCGCTCTATCAAAAATATTGAAAATGCCAAACACTATATGAATATGAAGAGCACAGAACAGTAAAACCAAAACTACCAAACTTGGGAACCAAATTATTACTAAGATAATCAGCCTATGTCTGGGGAAGGAAGAACCTTAGGGTTTAGACAAATTTGAAATTTAAACGGACAATTTAAAGCTTTGATGTTTTCTCCAACTCAAAAGTGTTGGTGCCGGAGCGCGCTAAATAAGAGTTTTGTAAACAATGCTTTGTATCACAATGCTTGTGTAACAAATTATCTCTTGAGGGTTAAAGAACAGAAAAGTGAGAATTCGGACCAGAATAAAGTTCACGATGAAGCCTTTCAGAAACTGGTAGCAACAATAAAATATGGATTGTTTGTTCAAAAGAGGGTGTATTCTATGTCTGCGTTGTTGCAACAATATCAGGTGTTTCTACCACAAGACCTTGCATCAAATTACACTACGCGTAAGTTACAGCTAAAACTCTTAAACCATTTTGGAGATGCTTTATCCGTAGAGACTCAGCAGGGTCAAGGAGTCTCTAATCTGGTTTTCGTAGTTCTGTTTCGTTGTCAGAAGCCATCAAAACAGCCCATCGTATAAAGTGTCAAACAGAGTCAACTATGTCGGAAGCGGCACTTACAAACAATGACAATCCACGGGACATACGTTATGACGCATGGCGATAAATCCTCAAAAGCTGTATTCGTCCAATCTTATGAATTATCCTACAAAAATTAAATATGACACATAATATAGAAGCAAAAAGATGTGCAACAAAAACAAAATATTTTTTACTATGAACAGGTTAAAAATCTATCTTTTGGTCAGACCCGCTCTCAATACATCGCGTGACCATTTTGTTTATTGCGAAAATCCGCCATACTTAATTGTTGCAAAAAAAAAAGAGAAAAGAGAGCTGAAAATGAGGATAATCGTATTGATTGTAGTTGTTTTGGGTTTGCCAAATTGTATCACTTGCAGAAGAGGTAAATGTAGCAGATTGCTACAGTCCTGATGACCTTAGAATGATGGTAGATTGTCGAGGAGTCCCGCAGAATTATGCAAATTGGCATTTCGTAGGTGAAGTAGAAGAGTCTACGGTGCGGATATATTTTAATAACATTAAGACCTGGAGCCAAATATCAAAGTTAAACATAAGAGACTATATAACCCTAGTGTTGGAAGAAAGCCAGGTTTCATGTGAAAACAGACCCTCATTCATGTCGGCTTTACTGACATTGTCCGTAAATGGAAAAGATTGTGAACAGGTATATAATATTTGAAACATAAAAGGTTGTATTTGCGGATTGCCATATTGGGAAGAATACAGGAGAAATTCTTGATGTTGACGGTCCTTAAGTTGGTGTTGAAGTTTTTGTTTTGGTTATATGTATGTTAGAAACAACCGGGGTATATGCCTCTGGTGTAGGTGTTCCTTTTCTCTTTCTAAGAGACTTCATTTGGTGAAGGAACTAATTTTACTGTATTTTCCTCTTGAACCTAATAATATAAAATTACAATTTAATACTTCAAAGAAAATCTTAAGCAGCATGTTGGTTTGAAAAAATGGTTATTAAGAATCTAGATTTATCTTTAAATGAGTGAGCGAGTTGGTGTTTAACGCCCGTGCAACGCTATATTGGTTATTTACAGGCGATGAACATGAAAAGGATGATAATATGGGGATGGGATGGGAGACAAAAGACCGGTAAATTTTGAAGAACCACAGGAAAAGGGGGGAGGTCGGTAAGGGCGAAAAATTTAGCCTATGTGGTGCACTACTTGGCGGTCCACAAAGGGGTCTTTTACGTGCTAAAGCGTGGCACTCTCCACACACGTTGGCCCATTATGGTCAGCGGTCAGGGTTTCCGTATTATAAACCTGACAACCCCCGCGGACGAGGGCCACCCTATTCAGCCACCTAAGGTACACACTTGGTTGCTCTGTGGGCTGAGCACTGACCCGATGTCAGAATCCCAAGACCCTTGGTCGCCTCTTATTTATCTTTAAAGAAAATCTACTTTGTTTAATAAAGTTATTGCAATATTATTGTTATATAAGAGTAGATGCATACACATATTCTTTCGTTTTTAATGTAAGAATGAAAAAGAAATACTTTTACAAATTACAAAGAAACAAAATATTTGATTTTTCCTGCAAACATACATGCACTAAAAATGCTTACATTTAATGACACATGTACTTGTCTTGGTGGTACATCAGCTTTCCTAATGGACGATAAAGTGTCCTCCTGAGGTGACGTTTTCATTCCAGATCCTTTTTCCTATGAGAAGCATTAATATACATATAAATATATCAGTTTAACAGTAAAGTAAACAATACATTTTAAATCGACATACTGTATTATACTTATTAGAAAAAGTACATCTCAATTTTATAAAAACTACTCTGGGAGTAAAAAAATGTACCACAAACTGTTTTTCAAGGGCAGAACTAGAAGTTCTCCCTGTTGAAAGTTTTATAAAAACCCAAGCTTTAGTCTATCTTTCTAGACTACACAATGAAAATTTAAATCCTCTTTTAAAGGAGGCATTTGAGTTAACTAAACAATTACATTCAGAAAAGGTGTTCTCCTGGTTTTCCTTTGTTTCAACTATTTTGGATGAAATAAACTCTAGCATTGAACAGTTTACAGAATGTAAAACTGTTAAGGAATCAAAAGCACTTAAAACTGAAATAAAAAATAAAATTGACTTCTATTATGAAAATTTAATTCAAAATAAGATTGAAAATCTTACAATTAATAATAAAAATTACTTGTATAAATTTATTAAATCTAAAATTGGATCACAGGAATTTTATCTTTCAAATACAAACTATGAAATAAGACAACTTTTTTCAAAATTTAGACTATGCGATCATTTTCTTAACATAGAAACAGGTAGATATAAAAAAGTTGAAAGAAATAAACGAGTATGTTTAAAATGTAATTTGGTAGAGGATGAGTGTCATTTCTTTTTTCATTGTAAGATATATGCACCAATCAGATCTCAATTAATCAACTTTTTAAATAATAAATATAAAGATTTTAGTTTAAAACCTGAAATAGAAAAACTAAAAATTATTTTAAACCCCTCAACACCCGAAGAAGTTAAAATAATTGCCTCTTTCTTCAAACAAGCATTAGAACTGAGGAAGGAAGAACATTAATTATTGATGACTTTATTTTTATTGATAGTTCTACATGTATGTATTGTATTGAATGTGTTTTGTACTGTGAAATTTATATTGATGTCATGTGTGTATGTATTACTGCGACCCAAATATGGGCCAATAGTATTTGAATAAAGTCATAATAAAAAAACTTTTAAATTATGTAAATACAAACCAACATGTAATCAATGGACAATATACTATTTATCAGTATAAATCTATAGAAGATGAAGCGATAGTTAGTTTTAGTTATTGCTTTACTCCCAAGCAGCGCGATTTCGGCTATATCCTGGAGATTAACATGAAAGTGGTGATACAATGAACATGAAATGATGATGAAGTGGAGGAAATGGGGACACAAGGCCAATCGGGTAGGAGAGTTTTGACTGCCACTTGAAAAAGGAGTGATGGATAGGGACGGGAAATTTTGCCTCCTGCATGGGGTTCTACGGGTCCTACTCTTACCGAGACCTGCAGCAGGGTTCGAGGAACGTGACATTTTTCCTAACACGATGCAAGACTGGTTGGCGGTCAGGTTTTCCGCATTAGTAGAAAATATTTCAGATATTTCAGCCATAATCGGGACATCAACATGTTATAATAATTAAATCCACTTCCTTGTACATTTCTTTAATAATATCTAAAAAAAATCTTTTGAAGCTTGTAAATTAAGAACTGTCTATTTATTGTGTAAAATGCTTTACGAAGGTCTATGAAACAAGGAAATAAATATTTAGATTTTTTGAAGAATTTGTCAATTAGAGTTTTGAGAGTGAATATGTGGTCACTGGGTCGAAAACCTTTTCTAAAGCCAATCTGTTCTGATTTAATGATATTATTTGTTTCAAGATATTCATCTAGTCGATTATAAAGAATTCTTGAGAAAAATTTGCAAAACTACCTTTAAATAAGGGCTTAATATAATTATGTCTCCACATAGAAGGATAAACACCACTTTTCAATTTCATTAGAAATACAATCAAAACCACTGGATTTCTTATTTTTTAGTCCCTTTACAGCTTTCATCATCTCCTCCACAGTAATAGGTGAGTGAAGCGATTTACAACAATAATAAAATATTTACATTGAGATTCCATGTCAAAATTGTTGGGATGCCCAGGATTCATAAGATCTTTAAAATATCTAACCGATTCATCAACAGATATATTAGAATATATATATATGTCTACGTTTAATGTTGCAATCATTGTCATGCCATGGTTTCCGTTTAGTTTTTGGATTTGGTATTATTGTTTTTATGATTTATGCTATATGCTTTCAGCATTATTTCAAAAAAAAATCATTAATTACGGAATTAACTTCCTCATCTGTATTTGCATTATATGTAGATGTTGAAGAAATATTTGTCAAATTTGTATGAACATACTCAAATCTTTTATCCGTTTAGTTTTTGGCTTAAATTTGGTATTATTGTTTTTATGATTTATGCTAAATGCCTTCAGGATTGTTTAAAAAAACTCATTAATTACAGAATTAACTTCCTCATTTGTATTTGCATTATATGTAGATGTTGAAGAAATATTTGTCAAATTTGTATAAACATACTCAATTCTTTTATCTAGAGATTCATTGATTGATTTTACTTTCATTTTGAATTTTTCTTTTATAATTTTAGACCATTTAATATTCTTAGGCAAAGGTTTTAGCTTTTCTTCTTAAGTATTATTATTATAGTTATATAATGAATGAATGTTGACTTAGCTACAACAAGAGGCTCCCAGGAGCCTGAATCGCTCACCTGACATATGTGCCTGAAGTAAAGGTTTTAAGGCAAAATCAATTTAACGTTGAAAGGGTCATAAGATTAATAAAGGGGTCATCTGACAATATGGTGGATCTAAAGGTGCTGATCACTTTTGTTCTCAATCAAAATCTAAAAATCTGTCACCCTTTTTGAGTTATTTGCAAAAAAAATGCAGTTTAACCTAATGTTCTATTTTTAGCCACAGCGGCCATGTTTTACAACCAATCAAAAATCACCACAACAGTTCTATACACCTAATAATAATAAACAATAATACCATGTTTGGTTCCAATTGGACTTAAAGTGCCAGAGGAGTTCACATTTTCAATATAAGGAAATGCAGTTAAAATGCTCCATTTTGACATTCCAAGGGCAATAACTCCTCAAAGGAAAGGTCCTACAACGTTGACCCTGTTACAAATTTTGTAGATCTTGATACGCTTAACAATATGCAATTTAAATTTCTCAAATATCTTGTATAGTTTTCAAGATATTGAGCTAAACAGGTGCAAAATTTGCAAAAAATCCACAAAAAGGGCAATAACTCCTACATGGGTTGTTGGATTTTCTTCAAATTTCAGAGCTGGTAGATCTTGAGGTGCTGATCACTTTTGTTCCCAATCAAAATTTTGAAATCTGTCACTGTTTTAGAGTTATTTGCAAAAAACTGCCATTTACCCCTATGTTCTATTTTTAGCAACAGCGGCCATGTTTTTCGACCAATCAAAAATCCCCACATCAGTTCTATACACCTAATGCTAATAAACAACTATACCAAGTTTGGTTCTATTTGGACTTAAAGTGTCAAAGGAGTTAACGTTTTCAATGTAATGAGGAAATGCTGTTAAAATGCTAAATTTTGACATTCTAAGGGCAATAACTCCTAAAAGGAAAGGTCCTACAACGTTGACCCTATTTCATATTTTGTAGATCTTGAGATGCTTAACAATATGCAATTTAAATTTCTCAAATATCTAGTATAGTTTTCAAGATATTGAGCTAAACAGGTGCAAAATTTGCAAAAAATCCACAAAAAGGGCAATAACTCCTACATGGGTTGTTGGATTTTCTTCAAAATTTCAGAGCTGGTAGATCTTGAGGTGCTGATCACTTTTGTTCCCAATCAAAATTTAGAAATCTGTCACCGCTTTAGAGTTATTTGCAAAAAACTGCCATTTACCCCTATGTTCTATTTTTAGCCACAGCGGCCATGTTTTACGACCAATCAAAAATCCCCACATCAGTTCTATACACCTAATGCTAATAAACAACTATACTAAGTTTGGTTTCATTTGGATTTAAAGTGTCAGAGGAGTTAACGTTTTCAATGTAATGAGGAAATGCTGTAAAAATGCTTAATTTTTACGTTCTAAGGGCAATAACTCCTAAAAGGAAAGGTCCTACAACGTTGACCCTGTTACATATTTTGTAGATCTTGATGTGCTTAACAATATGCAATTCAAATTTCTCAAATATCTAGTATAGTTTTCAAGATATTGAGCTTAACAGGTGCAAAATTTGCAAAAAATCCACAAAAACGGCAATTACTCCTACATGGGTCGTTGGATTTTCTTCAAAATTTCAGGGTAGGTAGATCTTGAGGTGCTGATCACTTTTACCCATGCCAGAATTTTGATATCTGTAGCCGTTTTTGAGTTATTTGCAAAAAACTGCATTTTACCCCTATGTTCTATTTTTAGCCATGGCGGCCATGTTTTACGACGAATCAAAAATCCCCACATCAGTTCTAAGCACCGAATGCTAATGAACAACCATACCAAGTTTGGTTGCAATTGGACTTATGGTGTCAGAGGAGTTAACGTTTTAAAAAGTTTACGGACGACGGACGACGGACGACGGACGCCAAGTGATGACAATAGCTCACATGACCCATCGGGTCAGGTGAGCTAATAATGTAGCTCCTTTGACATCTTTGATTAGGCGGAGCTACAATGCGGTCCCATTACTCATAATGGAGCAAATCGATTTCTTTCTCCAACACAAACAAAGCTTTAAAATGGTACGAATATACCAATAATACTTTGAATAACATTGCGTTAATAAAAATTTTGACCAAGAGTCATAGATTAATATTCATTTCATGTTCATTTTATCATCCTTTCATGTTCATCGCCTGTAAATAACCTATACAGCGTTGCACGGGCGTAAAACACCAACTCACTCACTCACATATTAATTTGTTAGAAATCCAACATTTTCAAAATTCTGATCCTGAACTTCATTATAAAGTTCTGATCCTGAACTTCATTATAAAGTTCAGGATCAATATCCTTCAAAAATTGATATTTTTTCTAAAATCTTTTAAACTGCGCTAAATGTCGGAAAATTTAAACTGAATTCGTAATCAAAATACTATAAGCGATATTTTAATACCAAATTTAACGTCTAATTGATTGAATTTCGCCCGGTGTGATTTCGCTTTCGGCGTTGCTCCGTTACGGGGAATGGAACCGCATTGTAGCTCCGCCTAATCAAAGATGTCAACGGAGCTACATTATTGTAGCTAATGTTGACTGTGATTGGACAGTGGTCCGAGATAACAGGCTGACATTTTCCAACTTTAAAGCTACTGATACAATAATCTACTATCGATGCACCATTATTATTAATTAGAGTGACTTTCCCACCTGAATCGCCCAGGGTCCTACTGTGATAACATTTATCAAATTGACTGTGGAATGTTCAATTACTTGGTGATTAATGTAATTAAATATTTGATCCTGAACTTGATGAAGTTCAAGATCAGTGTAAAAATATAATAAAGAAAGAATGTGTCCATGGTACACGGATGCCCCCGCTGGCCTCAAACAGGAAGTAGATTTCTGACAGGTCTGAAAATTGCTAAGGACATACAGTTTGTCATACTAATCCATCCTTCCAAGTTTCAAAACATTATGGTATACAGTTCCTGTGAAAAGCTTGGCGGAAATGTTCATATCATGTTCACATATTTTCACATCCTAAGTTCCAAACAGGAAGTAGATGTCAGACAGGTCTGAAAATAGCTTAGGACATACAGATTCAGCACATGCGTAGTGACACAATCACGTGTGTGTTACTAAATTCAAAAGCGCGCTCACGACAACAAAGACCTAACAGGAAAAGATGTGTTGGGTTCAAGGATTCAAAATCTAAACGGTATGTAATTTAAACAAAAGCATAATTATGTACAAGATCGATTATCTTTCACGGGCTCACAGAAGCTGGCCAAAACTTCGGTTATTTAAATCAAAAACTTACTTAGCTTCTGGGGCATGTTATTGACGTCCTTTTTCCCAGACAAGTTGTATTTTATCGACTGTCTGCATTTATTATTAAGTCCCCCAAACAACGTTTGGGGACTTATTGTTTTTGCACTGTTTCTTATTATTATTATTATTCTTCTTCTTCTTCCGATTCTTCCACTTAGTCGTGAACTTGTCCGGAGATCCCAGAGAAAACAACTCCACATATCAATATGAAACTTGGCAGGATAATAGATAGTAAAGAAAGGAAGCTTCGTTGACAATCGGACTTTTCAATATGGCCGCCATTTCCATGGAAACAGGAAAATGGACTAAATAATGGACATTGCAATATCTCGGTAACCTAGGTGCGCAGGGTTCTGAAATTTTTTAGGTTGATAGAGTAAAACATTCTGTTTCATTATATGAAATAAAAATTTGAAGCGATATTTACGGTTTTTGAGATATAAATAAAAATGTGATTTCTCAAGGGAGATAATCGGGTCGAAATTTTCAAAGTGCTCCGATTTACATGAAAATTTATATTTAGGGTTTTTTTGACATGAGAATAGTGGCAAATACGGGTCGTTTGGGGGACTTTGTGACTTGCTTGCAATCACAGTTAATACTTGTTTAATTTTATTATCATATTTGATTATATTATCTTTTTAAATGTATGTTTGAAATAAACATGATAAACCCGGTTTCGCGTACACAATTTAGTTCGGTCGATCTATAAATAATACATGTAATATGGCTGCGCCCATGTTTTTAATAATTACTGTTTTAGAAAAGGTATGTTGTAATTATTTGCTAGAAATGTAGAAAACTATGCTGGTGAAATCGCCATTTGTCGGTATAGAAAGTCTACAGTCGTACAGAGCTTGTGTTTTATTGTTAAATTTAACTCGACTTGAAATGAAGTTGAATCGCCAAAATGATGCATTCAAAACAAATATTATCTTTATTTTACCAATTACATTACCTATTTGTCTGCTCAGCACAGAAATGACTTCCATAATATTTTTTACAGCAGATCAACAATATTTGAATTAAGGATGGTCACTCCTGATCTTTCTATCAAACTTTTTTAAATATGTGATGAAAATGATAGATAATTGTCAACTCTATCAAAAGACTAAAACCATAGGTCCGTGTGCTCGTTTCTATGATATATGATGTCAAAAATTTGACGGGAAATCATTCTCCTCTAGATTTTACATTATTTTAATAATGTAATTATTAGTATTATGTCATTTTTATGCTATTCATGCAGAAATAGAGAGGAAGCTGTCACACAGTTTGTGATTTTTGGATCAATAAAATCTTGAATCTTGAATCCCATTAGATCTTGGACTAGGAACAAAGGATCTCTGGACCACAATATAGAACTATGTTGTAGCCAACATCAACTATTACTATTCCAAGTGTTGTTGCTGCAAAAAACTAGACTTATTTCAGAATCATCTTGCCACAAAGAACTGCTATTTTCTTTATGTTGCTCTAGAATTTCGGAATGAAACATTTCAATATAACTTCTACAATCTGGCAATGTTGCTGCCACAAAGCGGTACCATTAAGAAACATCCGTAATCGAGTCTCCATAAATAAGTGTTTTATAATAAGGAGTTTGATACCATCTGCTCCAGGGCCTCTTTTGGTTTGTATTCGTACATTGGCCCTTTTTGCACATGTCTGTGTAATGAGTGCCTTTTTCCTGGGTGGGTCTACACAATTTAATTTGTTGTTTCAATTACTTCTTGTCCCAATTACGACTGAAATTGTTGTCCGAATTCAACGAAATTTGATATACAGGGTATATGGGTTATGGCGACCTACCACGAATTGTCGAACTTTCCGTAGTGTCCTCCATTTTCAAGACGGCCGCAGAAAATTTAGAAAAATGTAAATATTGTCCGATTTCAACGAAACTTGGTATAGAGGGTATATGGGTGATTCAAGGCGAATTGTCGGAATTCTGTTGAAGAGAACAGACATTACAGGAGAACGGGAGGGACATATCACGTTTTGGGAAACCTAAATTTTAATTTTATTTATACAATGAATGCAATATTTTTGAGTTTTATTGGTGTGTAAAAGCGTGGACCTAAGCACATTTTTAATGAAGCGCGGTAGCGCTTCATGTTGAAAATGTGCGCAAAGGTCCACGCTTTTACACACCAATAAAACTCAAAAATATTGCATTCATTGTATATAATTACATTCCAATCAAATATATTAAATACTTGCACGAAAAAATTACACGAAATGCATGGTTTATGTTTTTTAAATTACTCCGCGCAAGTCGTTGTCAAGGAAGCACGTGCTGTTGAGTTTTATACAGAAATAAAACTCAACTATTAACCAATTAAAATCCTCGTTATCAACAAGAATGTAATTATTATTTTTTATTTTCTTATTATTTATAAGGATCTTGAATATTTTTATTTTTAGATATAAAAAGGATTAAAGCATACAATTAACATTAGGGTTAGTGTAAAACAGACAATCAGATTTAGAAGTCAGGGTTGGCAAGGTATTGACCGCCCGGGTTTTCCCCTAAAATTGTCTAAGCTGGCATTTCTGTGTAATTAAATTTTTTTCATGAAAAATAATATTTAATTAATAATAGTTTACACTTTCAAATTTTTCCTCATCCTAATTAATCTTGCAATTGCTCTAAAACTCAAAACTTAAATAACATACCTATAAATTGAACTTGTTATAATAAAGGTTGCAAGTGAAAAAAATGAAATATGTCTTTTAGTGAAGATAAATACTACCATAGTATGACTAAAAATCACAGTTAGGAGTAAAATATGGTAGCGTAATCCTTCTGAGAACTCCTGGTCACATTAAATTATTAATGTGGGTTCTTGAATAGTGTACAACTACAGTAAAACAAACTCAGTAGAGGTTTGATAAGAATATATATGAAGGAACAATGAACAATAGCACAATATAATAATGTAAGATGTTATAGGTGTTTAAATTCCCAACAGACTGACTTGATAAAGGTAATAACAAAACTACCGAACTTGAATGATCAATCTCATAGTCCAGAGAAAATGACAAAAACGAATCAGTCATACCGGAGAACTGGTGGATCGCAATGGTCCTGACTTGGTACAGGCATTTCAAACGAAATGGTGGGTTAAACCAGGTTTTATGGCGCCAAACCTCCCTCTTCCATTGCGATCTTAGGATCCGGTAATGACCATAGAACACAACATAGTTGTGAGACACAATAGGGATATTGAGGTGATCATCTCAGTACAGCAGACCAGAATGAGCACGCAGGCTCTATTTATACTAATAATTAGCCCGATTAATTAATAATCATATATGGATATATAGGTTAAACACTTAACCAATCAAACAGTTTCTGATGCAACACATAATTAACAAACCACTAGGGCACCAGTAGTAGGGCACTAGGGAAAGGGCCAGTAGGGCGCTAGGGCACCAGTAATAGGGCACTAGGGCACTAGATCAAATTACATTAGGGCATGGGAAAATGATATTAATACCTGCAACATCTGGTGTTTACCATTAACTAATCTTTTGGAAACAAAGAATAACATTGAAAAACTAATTAAGCTGCCAAATTAAGCGGACGTGAAAATATGAATGATGACATCTATGAAGCACTTGATCTGGTACAAATATACATGTAAACGAACTTTTATATGATGAATTAAATGAAAAAGGGGGAGGCAAAATACAAAATTTCACTACACAGCCCCCCACTAGCATTGAACTTCCACTGTTCAAAGATAATAATACAATATACAATAATCATTCGAACTCCATTAACACGTGTAAAGAAAATCAAAATAACAACAGATATGGCACATATACTCATGTCTTACTATCTGTAAACATGTTAAAAAAAATGATAATAAAATTATATATGAAAAAAAAAACTTAGGACAAAGACAAAAATTACTTAGACTAGAATCACATTTATCGATTTAACTGTTGACTCGTATGCCTTTTTCCTCAAAATACAACTTAAACGTTCCTTTTTTTAAGCACAAAATTTACTCTTAAAAGAAAATATAAACTTTTACAATAAAAAAACTTAACCGTAAACAAAATGACTAGATCTCAGGTAATACAAACCTATACTTTAACCTAAAATAAGACTTTAAAAAAAATCAAAAAAATATCTTAATATATATTGAAACATACATGTACAGGACGGACTATTTAATGTATTTCATATTGTAATACTAGTAAAAAAACCAAATCAAACAATACATATTATATTTTACTAATGAAAAGGGATACCAGGAAAAGTATAACGTGGATCCATCATTTCAACGAAATGTACAACATGGACTCCAGAATCCATAAAATGGTTCCTGGAGTGCCAGATTAAAAGCTAAAATTTCCATGCATGCAAAACATAGAACACAAAAAGTCTATACTGATTAGTATTTAAACAACTGACTTAATTTACAGAAATATAACAGAGTTCCAGTATAGTTCCCTCCTAGTTGAATTCTTGAACTGTAACCGTGCTTCTGTTTAGAGCCTCTGCGTGCTCAATCATCTCTTCCTCCATGTACTTGAGATAACATCTCCAGTCGAAACTCCGGGTATCATAGTGGCGGGTTGTGCAAAAGTGGTGTTTCCGCTTCTCGTACTCCTTACCATCCTTCACTCCTCTGATAGTAATAAGATTCAAGCTAATGATCACCAGGCTTAAGTCGTCCGAACCATGATCCTCATCATTTCCACAATCGCCTTCTATCTCTCCATCGAATTCCGAAGAGTCTTCAATAATGACAATTTCATCAAAGATTTGTTGTTCCTCAGGCTGAAAAAGGACCTCGTCCTGAGGCACCAAAGGATCAGGATCAGACCTTAGACGTTTTTCCTGTCCGTTAGTCTCGACGCGTCCCTATTAGCATTTCTTGGGGCGGCACACTGGGCCAGATTAACAACTAATGGTCCCCTTTCACCAGAAAGTATTTGTCAAATTTGTGAGCAAAAAGGTCATGAAGCTTTACGTTGTCGTTTTTTTCAAACTGCGATCAGCTCCTGTACAAAGTGTAAAGTGTAATCTGTACTGAAGTTGGTCACTCTGCCAAACATTGTCCCAGTTATTAACCGGTAAACCAGTCGCTCCTAAGGGAACACAGGGCACGCTCGCCCAGGAGGCCAATAATTAGTTCTGTCAGGTTACGAGACAGGTCGCCCTCCCGTTTTAGTCATGTTAAAATGTTAATAATGTAGACATGTTGGATTGTGATTCAGGCACTAGTACATGTACTTTTAGCAATGTTGATAGTGACAATTTTGAAATTGATAATGACAGCAACTTTTTGTACCTACCTGTCCGTTTCAGTTCTAGATTAAAAGTTTCAGCTCTTTTAGACTCAGGAAGTTCTATAAATTTTATTTCTAAAGAACTTTATAACGCAATTCCTTCTAGCCGAAAAAAGCAACATTGAGGAATGTTATGGACCTATTCGTTTGGCCAATAATCAGAAAATAGATGTATGTGGTACTTCAAATATTAAAATGACTATATCTGGAGGATAACAATGAAATAAATTGACAAATTGTATAAAGATAATGTTCTACAGAGTTTTGTCTTAACACCAAGTTCCCCCCTTTTGGTCCCCTTTTCTTTGAAATGGTAAGGGCCAAAATCCCCTTACACATGAGGAAACTTTCTCTAGTGGTTAGAAACATCATTTTAAAACAATGTCACAATTCGTCAGCCCACTACAATTATTTTTTTTTTAATAAACCATTTGCCAAGACAAACACTTATAATTGTCGTTTTTGGCTTCTTTGACCCCTAAATTCTCGAAAACGGTATATATTGTAAATCTGTTTGAAAAACTCAGGCAGGGATTTTTACAAGCATTCCAATGAAAAAAAGATTTTGAAAATTTGACCACAAATAAAAAAATCGATTTTTTGGGTGGGGCTCTTTTTTTGACCACTTATAGTAATATCACGGTACAAGATACATCAAAACTGTTGTTACATTTTGTTGACAGAATTTATTGAAGAATATAATGAAAAAAGAATGTTCAAAATGGGATGAAAATTAAACATTCTAACGATGTTTTGTCAATATACCCATTTTTGCCCCTTTTGGCCCCTTTTCTTAAACGGTAGGGGCCAGAAACCGCAAATGCAATACCAACCTTCCTTTAGTGGTTATAAACATCATATCAAAATATATAACAATTGGTTAACTACAACTAAAGTTATCACACGGAAACCAAAGTGTCTACAGACGACAACGACATCGTCATAACATGATACGATAGCAAAATTTTGCAGTCGTATAATAACCACTTTTATTCAACTTATAATGGGCTGTAATCCCTATAAGGGGTTATCTGACAAATTCGATACTGTGGAGACTTTTGTAGAGCTAAATGAGTTAGTTAAATATTTAAGCAAGCAACAGTCTCTATCTGCAATAATTTTTATTCTATAGGGGGGAAACATGAAAAAAACGCTATTTTTTTTAACTTAAAAGGACCAAAAACCCCATCAATTGTCATCTGACAACTTCGAAAATCGCTACCATTGACATTGACCGCCTCATCATCATCATGATCAAAAATGTTCAATCAAGCCTCTAAATCAACATACTCATCAGATCGATCATTATTTGAGACGTTGGTTTACAGGAACAGGTTCATCATTTTCAGCATGCTGTTTATTTTTTACAGGCTGTTTAGGCATAGACTTTGCTTTTTGACTTTTTTACCAGCATTGCTAAGTCTATGCCTAAACATGATTGAACATTTTTGATCATGATGATGATGAGGCGGTAAAAAGGTAAAAAAAGATCTTGTAAAACCTCAGGGTCGTATGTTGACTTTTATTAACAAATGGTGCTTTTTTCATCTTGGTCGTTACTCCTGACGATTTTCGTTTGAAGGCCTTGCCTTCGTTCTTCTTACACGTCTTTGAACTAAGTTTTATCGCCGTCTGTGTTGGCCTTCTCGTTTACTTACTGACAACTTTTTGGACGTGCTCGCCATTCTCATTCTTATGACAAATTACAGCGCATGCGCGGATAATTTCCCGATTACGGTGTCATGAGTCAACAATGAAGTACATAGGAAAATTATTTTTAATCGGTATAATTAATTTATTTCGTTAAATCTAACATTTGTTCTGTTCTTTTATTAAAATTTATCTTTTCTTCTTTCCGTTAATGTAAGTCATGCTTTTTAACCGTCACTTTACAGTTGAAAAATAACCTTAAAATCTCTAACTCGGTAGGTAAATAAATCCAAACTTTCAAAAATTAATATAAACATTCTTACTCATCGAGCTAATATTTTTAAAATTGAAATAACTAATTTTTTACCGTCATTTTTGCACTAAAGCTTGCTCAAAATTTAGTATTTCTTTATACAAGTTCATTGTACAAAGATATATCGTATGTATGTATATGACACCGTTAGACGATGACTTATCATGCAAATAGTTGATAAAAAAAAAAAAACAAGAATATTATATTGTAATGAAATTTTTAATGTCCATGATACTACTTGTATTAAATTGTGTACTATCAACTTGAAATGCATTAAGTTAATCAAGATGACCAGGTGGCGAACAGGCCAGCAACAGAGCCTAGCTTGTCGTAAGGGGCGACTAGGGGGCTTGGGATTCTGACGTCGGGTCAGTTCTCAGCCCACAGAGCGACCAAGTGTGTACCTTAGGTGGCCGAATATGGTGGCCCTCTTCCGCGGGGTTTGTCAGATCTATTATACGAAAACATCTGAGTATAGACAAATGTATTGTCCATTTCACATGGTAGATCTTTTACTGTGACAATAGTGATATTTTGCTCTACATCATCATAAAATCTTGAAGTAGTTGTCGTTTAGGGTTGGTGGATTCAGGCGATGGAAAAAAGTCCCTTCCATCATCCGTTCGTTTTTACTTGAAAAGTTGTACACGTGCTTGTTTTGCGATCACAACTTGAGCACGACTTTTTTTGCAATTTCTACCATTTCTATTTGTTAATCTATTTTGTTGTTTTAAGATTTTTTTATTCTACTGAAATCTTCTAGCCATGTCTGCAATCACAGATATGGTAATGACATCAATTGGAAAGTTAAGAGTGAAATGATAAAAATGAAAATAGAATGGCTCTCAAGTTAGTTCCATCATATTGGTCGTTGATTGGTTGAGATATCAGAGAATGATCGTCTGAAGTGGCTTTTTTAAGATAATGGGCGGAGTTACTATTTAATACATACCGGCGTTATATAAAAAATCAATATCAACAGAGAAAAACTTAGTGTATTACCCAATTAAATTTAGTTAGTTAGTTAGTTATTGCTTTACTCCCAAGCAGCACGATAAATAATTAGTAATACTTGTCAAAATATTGAATAAAAGTAATTGGATATATGTCTGTTTTCGTATGAAGGTTGGTCAAGATAGTATCTGTGATAGTGGTAAGGGCGGGGGTGATATGTTTCTCTTCTACCGGCACGTCTCATACAACCACCTCTCCATTCTTCCCAGTGTCTGTGGGAAAAGTACCTCCTCTTTTCCAAATGAGTTTCGGTCTTCTTAGTCTCACTTTTCTCGTTCCTATGTTTCTCCTTCTTTGGACAGTGAATATATAATTTACATTGTAAAAGTTCACTATCGTGTCTTTCTTTCACTTTTTTATACCCCCCACTTCAAAAGTGGGGGTATATAGTGATAGGGATGTCCGTCCTTCCTTCCGTTACACTTCAGGGTACCCATCTCTTATCCACAACTCCTTCTAAACCCCTTGGTGGATTTTCATGAAACTTACACACAATCTTTGTGACATAATGTAGATGTGCACCTACTATTTCAAAATTTGATCAGAATGATTTTTGGGGTTTCCTATACCAAAACATGGACTTAGCCATTGACTACATGGGGGTACCCATCTCTTATCCGCAACTCCTCCTAAACCCCTTGATGGATTTTCATGAAACTTACACACAATTGTTGTGACAAAATGTAGATGTGCATCTACTATTTTCAAATTTGATCAGAATGATTTTTGGGGTTTCCCATAGCAAAACATGGACTTAGCCATTCGACTACATGGGGGTACCCATCTCTTATCCGCAACTCCTCCTAAACCCCTTGATGGATTGTCATGAAACTTACACACAATCTTTGTAACATAATATAGATGTGCATCTCCTATTATAAATTTTATCTGATTATTTTTTTTTGGGGGGGGGGGGTGGGGGGTATTTATTTGTGAGCTGTGGCTCACAGTTTTTCTAGTTTACTCTGAGCAAACATCGCGCGGGTTCTCAGCAGAGCTACTTGTGGTTTATCCAATTATGGATTGTTGAATAAGGGCAAAATCACTGTTAAATGGTCAGGAAGTCAATTGTGTCCTTAAACAATGTTTTTTTTTTTCATTTCTACTTTATTGTCCCAAAGTTCGTTAAACTCATGTTTTAATTCTTCGTCGACAATGCAAGGATGACATTGTATGTTAAATTTGCCGAAAGGAATAAAGGAAAGGAAGGGAAATTTTGACATATTAGTAGTAGAACATTATAAATATATTCAGATTTTATAAATGATATACCAAACACTAAATTCAAGTGTATCTTAATATGCTAACCCCTAACCCTAATTGTGTGTTTTATACTAAACCTAACCGTAATTATATATTTTACACTAAACCTAACCCTAATTGTACGTTTTTGTGCTAACCCCTTTCATAACCGTATTTTTTGTACTAACCCCTACCAACGCTTCTTGTAGAATTTTGTATTAACCCTAACCCTAAATGTATCTAAATATGCTAATCACTAACCCTTATTGTGTGTTTTAAACTAAACCTTACCCTAATTATATGTTTTACACTAACCCTAACCTAATTGTAAGTTTTAATACAAACCTTTACCTGAACTGTATCTCTATGTTTTAACCCCAACCCCTTATTTTGTGTTTTCATCGACTATAATCCTAATTTTACAATTTTGTACTTATCCTAACTCTAAGTGTATCTTTATATGCTAACCGTAACTGTGTGTTTTATACTAACTCTAACCCTAATTATATCTTTTACACTAACCCAAACCCTAATTGTATGTTTTTGCACTTACCCTTACCTTAAATGTATCTTTTTGGTCCAACCCCTACCCCTAACTTTGTGTTTTCACAGACCCTAACCGTAACCCTAATCATACATTTTGTACTAAACTTTATCTGAAATGTATCCCTTTGTACTAACCCCTATCACTTATTTTGTGTTTTCATCGACTATAACCCTAATTGTATAATTTTGTACTAATTCTAACCCTAAATGTATCTTTATATGCAAACCCCTAACCCTAACTGTGTGTTTTATACTAACCCTAACCCTAATTATATGTTTTATACGTTTTGTACTAAACCTTACCTGAAATGTACCTCTTTGTACTAACCCCTACCCTTTACTTTGTGTTTTCTTCGACCCTAACCCTAATTGTATGATTTTGCACTAAACCTAACCCTAAGTGTATCTTAATATGCTAACCCCTAACCCTAATTGTGTTTTTATACTAAACCTAACCGTAATTATATATTTTACACTAAACCTGACCCTAATTGTACGTTTTTGTGCTTACCCTTATCATAACCGTATTTTTTGTACTAACCCCTACAAACGCTACTTGTAGAATTTTGTACTAACCCTAACCCTAAATGTTTATAAATATGCTAACCCCTAACCCTTATTGTGTGTTTTAAACTAAACCTAACCCTAATTACATGTTTTTCACTAACCCTAACCATAATTGTATGTTTTTGTACTAACCCTTACCATAAATGCATATTTTTGGTCTAACCCCTACCCCAAACTTTGTGTTTTCACAGATGCTAACTGTAACCCTAATTGTACATTTTTGATCTCTTTGTACTAACCCCTACCCCTTATTTTGTTTTTATCGACCCTAACCCTAATTGTATGATTTTGTACTTACCCTTACCCTAAGTGTATCTTAAAATGCTAACCCCTAACCCTAATTGTGTGTTTTATACTAATCCTTACACTAATTATAGGTTTTACACTAACCCTAACCCTAATTTTACGTTTTTGTACAAAACCTTATCATGAATCTTTTTTTGTTCTAACCCCTATCACTTATTTTGTGTTTTCATCGACTTTAACCCTAATTGTATAATTGTACTAACCCCTACAAACGCTACTTGTAGAATTTTGTACTAACCCTAACCCTAAATGTTTATAAATATGCTAACCCCTAACCCTTATTGTGTGTTTTAAACTAAACCTAACCCTAATTATATGTTTTACACTAACCCTAACATAATTGCAAGTTTTTGTATAATCCTTTACCTGAACTGTATCTCTTTGTACTAGCCCCAACCCTTTATTTTGTGTTTTCATCGAGCCTAACTCTATTTGTATGATTCTGGACTAACCCATACCCTAAGTGTATCTAAATATGCTAACCCCTAACCCTTATTGTGTGTTTAATATTAACCCTAACCCTTATTATATGTTTTTGTACTAACCCTTATCATAAATGTATTTTTTATACTTACCCCTACATTGTATTTTGTTTTTTCATCGACTATAACCCTAATTGTATAATTTTGTACTAACCCTTACCTTAAATGTATCTTAATCTGCTAACCCCTAACTGTGTGTTTTATACTAACCCTAGACCTAGTTATATGTTTTACACTAACCCTAACCCTAATTGTATGTTTTTGTATAGTACTAACCCTTATCACTTATTTTGTGTTTTCATCGACTATAACCCTAATTGTATAATTTTTTACTAACCCTAACCCTAACTGTGTGTTTAATACTAACCCTAAACCTAATATGTTTTACACTAACCCTAACCCTAATTATACCTTTTTTGTACTTACCCTTATCATAAATGTATTTTTTCGTACTTACCCTACCACTTATTTTGTGTTATCATCGACTATACCCCTAATTGTATAATTTTGTACTTACCCAAACTCTAAGTGTTTCTTTATATGCTATCCCTAACTGTGTGTTTTACACTAACCCTAACCCTAATTACATGTTTTTCACTAACCATAACCATAATTGTATGTTTTTGTACTAACCCTTACCATAAATGTATCTTTTTGGTCTAACCCCTACCCCAAACTTTGTGTTTTCACAGATGCTAACTGTAACCCTAATTGTACATTTTTGTACTAACCTTTCCTTGAAAGGTATCTCTTTGTACTAACACTTACCCCTTATTTTGTTTTTATCGACCCTAACCCTAATTGTATGATTTTGTACTTACCCTTACCCTAAGTGTATCTTAAAATGCTAACCCCTAACCCTAATTGTGTGTTTTATACTAATCCTTACACTAATTATAGGTTTTACACTAACCCTTACCCTAATTGTACGTTTTTATACACAACCTTATCATGAATCTTTTTTTGTACTAACCCCTATCACTTATTTTGTGTTTTCATCGACTTTAACCCTAATTGTATAATTGTACTAACCCTAACCCTAAATGTATCTTTATATGCTAACCCCTAACCCTAACTGTGTGTTTTATACTTACCCTAACCCTAACTGTGTGTTTTATACTTACCCTAACCCCATTTATGTGTTTTATACGTTTTGTTCTAAACTTTACCTAAAATGTATCTCCTTGTACTAACCCCTACCCCTTATTTTGTGTTTTCATTGACCCTAACCCTAATTGTATGATTTTGCAATAAACCTAACCCTAAGTGTATCTTAATATGCTAACCCCTAACCCTAATTGTGTGTTTTATACTAAACCTAACCGTAATTATATATTTTACACTAAACCTAACCCTAATTGTACGTTTTTGTGCTAACCCTTATCATAACCGTATTTTTTGTACTAACCCCTACCAACGCTACTTGTAGAATTTTGTATTAACCCTAACCCTAAATGTATCTAAATATGCTAATCACTAACCCTTCAAAATTAAGTATTACATCTAAGCTTCATAATTCCAAATGTTATACTTGTACAAAATATGCGTAAAAGAGGTTGATAATATTTTTTCTGGACCCTCTGGTGAGCAATTGAAAAGTAGTCATTCATTTATTTTCAATAAAATGAATATGGGGTTGAAAACATCAATTACTGTTTTATAAATCTATAGTATGCATAGGGATTATTGACTTAGAAAAAGAATTAGCATCATAACAATATCTTAAAAAGATATTTTTTAGAATTAAAATTGCTTATTATCACGTTCAAAATTTCCTTATTTTTACAATTTGGGAATGTCTTCCTATGACTTCGCACGTATCACTGGTAAAATTTACTTGACAAAATTCACCTGTATACAATGGTCAACGATTAAAAATATTAAAACCACTAGGACTTAATAAAAACAGCGTTTTACATAAAAAATCCAGTTTTAAAATCCATGTGCGGATTGTAATGGTTTGACCGATATGGTTTTGTTTTTAAAACTATTAAATGTAAAGGTCACTTTTTCTATTTTTAGAATCAATATCTTTTATGATTTTATGTCATTTCAATGGTATTTTTTTCTTAAAACCAACATATAAAGTGTTATAATTCAGAATAAAAAGCTTCGCCGAGCGCAGCATGATACGACCGCAACATGTTTAACCCTGTACATTTTAGGCCCAATATGGATAGTCTATTGCTCTGGACACATGCAGCCCATGGTGGACTGACAAAGGTTTTTGACACATGCTTCTCAGATGGACTTTCGACCCAGGGGGTAAAAATATGAATTTTCAATTTTGTATTCTACTCTTGAAAACAATAATGTTTGGGTAAAAAAAATTAAAAATTGAACCAGAAATAAAAAAAATCAAATTCCAACCTCAAATAAAAAAGATTTGATTTTGGCCCCTAATTACCTAATAGGGGGAAAAAGGGGGGTTGCAAAAATTATTTCTCAATTTTGTATCCGCTATTTGACAAGAACAAACATGCATAAAAAATTTCAAAATTGGATCATAAGTAAACACGTTTTGATTTTGATCCTTTGGCCCCTAAAAACCTAAAAGGGACAAAAGGGGGGTTTGCAAAAATTAATTTAAATTATATACCCGCTATTTGACAAGAACAAACATGCATAAAAAATGTCGATCATGCTGCAGGCAGTATATTTTGTAAAACAAAAATGTGTGCAAATTTTCATTGTATCATCCTTTTCATGTCCATCGCCTGTAAATAACCTATATAGCGTTGCACGGGCGTAAAACACCAACTCACTCACTCACAAACCCCAAATACACTACCAACCTGCCTTAAGTGGATGTAACCATCATATCTAATTTTCATATTGATTAGCTGGTCCAATACAGCTAAATTTATTTACCTAAGCAAACTTTACATAAGAATGGCGTTTTTTGCCCTAACGACCCAAACCTCAAAAATGGTTAGAGATATTGCAAATCTGATTCAAAAACCAAGGCATGGATTTTCACAAGGATTCCAATGCAAAAAAAAGATT